>CM062106.1:2211943-2355769 GCA_031163375.1 Conogethes punctiferalis | reverse complement strand
CAGCAAATAAAATACAAGAAGTAAAACATGACACCAAAACCTTATTCATAAAGTATGCTCTTTCGTCCGTTGTTCTCCGTCATAAATGTGCCATTATGCTCATCCTACAATTTGCGGTGTGCCATTGAACCTACGGTGGCGCAATTGCCGTCATAATTCTCATTAACAGCCGGTCAGTTATGGGAACCCTAATTAGCGTGGTACTAACAACCTCTTAACAAGTTAAAACGAACCGTTGCCTGTTTCTCTGTAGCGTTCAATTTCTTCTCTTCAGCCTGCAACCACCCAATTTTTTTTTTCTAAATGACTACTATGATGTCCAGGGCGGCCTTGTCATCATCACCGGACTGTTGGGGGAGCGGAAGGCTCTCACCCCTAAAATTTAAGCAACGTTGCTGAGGGCGCCCCCTGTGGGCTCGAGCCTCGGCTTGCGGCGTTGTTGGGACCCACCTAATGCTGAGTGTAGGCATCTTCTTCTTCAATTTCTTAATTAAATGGTAATAGGGTACCTAGATGACTATGTTTTTCAATGTTATTTGATAGGTGCCGTACTTTAAGAGAGTTTCGCTCGAATTGGGCTGCCCTTCCCGGGAAGGACCTCCACCCTATAGAATACGGCAGCCAATGTTTCTACCGGTGAGTAGGGTTTTCGGAGCTTGTGGAGGGTTAGGATTGGGCCGGCATAGCGGTGGCAACTGACAGGTAACTGACCAGTTACTTGGTTCAATGTTCTCCGGAAAAGTCCATTTCAATTGTGAAATTAATCAAAACAATATAGGTAGCTTTATTTAAAGTAAGTAGGTACATAATTTGATTTGAAACCAATAAACACATCATTTACTAAAGCCATCGAACAAACTTAAACGGGGCATACAAAACTCAGTGCAGTAGCAGAGAGTATGAAGCGTTTTTGGGCGAGTTTAGGTATATTTGTGATTTTGAAATTGTGATATCTCGGGTTTTCTTTTTACACAAGCGGAGTAATTGTTTCAACAATGTTTCTATGATTGGATGATGCATCAATATCAACCCAAAACAAAAATTAGTCGTCATGCCTATTGTCATTGGTGGACCTATGTCCAGCGGTGGACGTTTGTAGGCCGATGAAGAATTTCAACTGATGCTGATGATGAAGAATTTCAACTGATGATGATGATGATGATAAAGAATTTCAACTGCTGATGGTGATGAAGAATTTCAACTGATGATGATGATGAAGAATTTCAACTGATGATGATGAACAAATATTTCAACTGATGACGATGATAAAGAATTTTGACTGATGACGATGATAAAGAATTTCAACTGATGATGATGATAAAGAATTTCAACTGATGATGGTGATGAAGAATTTCAAAAACAATTCAGGTAGATGTGTAGACATTTTATTAGAAATACAGAATTATCACAATGAACTGCTTAAATTATTAAGTATTTACAGGGTTTCACAAAGAATTATTAAATAATATTCATCTCGAGAACAGATAAAATAATGATGTGGCTATTATCATTGAGTTTCCAAAGATGCTTGCAGCTGATGACCCTGAAAAAGATAAAATATTAGTTAAAACTTCGGAAGGAGTCGTGTCTGTTTCAATCGATTTATTCAAATGTTTTCTCACAAATAAGAAGAATTTTAATAATAGGTATATCTGAGTATCATCATAACCAGCCTATTGCAGTCCACTGCTGGACATAGGCCTCTCCTTGTTCGCAACTTCGGGCAAATTATCTGGGGACTTAGTCTTAAGAGAGGTAGAGCATAGCGAATCTTCGCTCGCATTGAGCTGCCCGTCCGGGGAAGGACCTCCACTCTATAGAATACCGCAGTCAAATGACCTCTGGGTCGTGTTTCTGCCGGTGAGTGGGGTTTCCGGAGCTCGTGGGGGGTTAGGGTTGGGCCGGCATGGCGGTGGCCACTGAAAGGTAACTGACCAGTTACTTGCCTGTTGTCACAGCGACTTGGGCTTCTCTTTCGCTTTCCATCAGGCGTAGGCCTTTGATCGATTTTGGGCTTCTCGCATCCAGCACTTGCCAGCCGTCCTTCACAAATCTCCACTGGGCCTGAGGGCGCGGGACACTACTCGAACTCGTTCACCCCATCGGTTATCGGTTCTGCGGCTGATGTGGCCAGCCCACTGCCACTTCAGCTTACTGATCCGGTGAGCTATGTCGGTGACTTTGGTTCTCTGCCGGATCACCTCATTTCGGATCCGATCCCGCAGAGAGACGCCGGGCATAGCCCTTTCCATAGCTCGCTGAGGAACCTTTAACTGCCAAATGACAGGTATACTTACTGCAAGTCCCCAGCTCCTCAGAATATGGGTAATCAAAGGTACACTGGCAAATGGAGTTTCTGCAGTGGACTCGCTCGCTGTCCTCAGCCAGGAAGCATTGGCTGGTCCTTGTGCAGGTTTGAAAGAGGCCTGTGAAAGAAGCGTTAAGTTTTGTTGATAAGTAGGTACCTATTTTCTGACGACTTATAACAAAAAAGCTAGAACATTTTGCTGTCAATAATACACACCGATCTACGTTAATATTAAAGAGGTAATAAAGATTTGATTGTTTTTTGTTTGCATCGAATAGGCTCCGAAACTACTTGACCGATTTGAAAAATTCACTAGGGGGGTCACACATTTTACCACTTTGGAAGAGTCTCTCGCGCAAACTATTCAGTTTAGAAAAAAATGATGTTAGAAACCTCAACATCATTTTCAAATAACTATCCATGAAACAAAGCGGCAATTAATAAGGTGTTAGACAATAAAAGTAAAAAAAAAAACAAAATAAAAGGAAACTTATAAATAAAAAATATGTCCGAGATCGCTGCCCAAGGGCATTGTGCCAAGAAGGCTGGTCGTGTTTCCACTATCCATAGGTTTTATTAAATATATTAAATATTAAATTATATTAATATATTAAATAACCCAAGACATGCCACGCTGGGCCACACAGCGCCACCAAGCCCCAAACTAAGCCGAAGCTTGTACCATGGGTACTAGACAACTGATAAACTTACTTATATACTTTTTTTTTTTGTAAATAAATACATATTATACATAGAAAACACCCAGACCAATACAAACAGACATGTTCATGCACACAAATGTTTGTACTGTGCGGGAATCGAAACCACAACCCTTGGCTCAGAAGGCAGAGGGCACTACCAAATGACCCACCGAGCCTGTCAAACAGCAGCCTGTTTGATGAAAAAAAAATTTTTGAGTTTCAGTTCTATGTATGGGGAACCCCAAAAAAATTTGGATTTTTTTCTGGTCTTATTATTCTTAATGCGGTTTACAGAATACATCTACGCACCAAATTTCAATGATGTAGCTCTTATAGTTTCGGAATAAACTGGCCGTGACATACGGACGGACGGACAGACAGACTTGACGAATCTATAAGGGTCCCGTTTTTGCCATTTGGCTACATTTACCTATTTGTTTGTAGCACATTACCTTCTTACTGTTTCTGCTTAGCCCAATGGTTGACTGGTAGAGAATGCCTACGTGGCATTAAGTCCGCCTTTTGTACAAACTTTATCTTAACTAATATTATAAAGCTGAAGAGTTTGTTTGTTTGTTTGAACGCGCTAATCTCAGGAACTACTTACTGGTCCGAATTGAAAAATTCTTTTTGTGTTGAAGAGACCATTTATCGAGGAAGGCTATAGGCTATATAACATCACGCTGCAGCTATTAGGAGCGAAGAAATAATGGAAAATGTAAAAAAAAACGGGGAAAAATTATTATTCCACGCGGACGAAGTCGCGAGCACTGCTAGTGTGCAATAAAGATTAAATAAACCCTAAAAACATGGTAGACATACGTGTATGCGCCCAGCAGCTGCCGTCTCTGTAGTGGTGGTCGTCTGCGCACGCGCACAGCCCGTCCGCGCAGCTCGCGCCCGCGCCCAGCACCGCCACGCACTGCTCGCTCACGTTGCAGGGAGCCTGGTGCCCGTCCACTCCTGGAAGAGAAACAGGAGTTAAGCCAACCTCACCTGCCCGTGGCGCATCCTGCCGAACAACAAACGAGGCGCTGGCAACCGAATGGTGGCGGTATAACTGTCACCGGAAAATAGCAAGAATCGTAAGTTGATCAATTTCCTAGATAGTTGATTAACTTTCGGAATATAACAAACGGTAGTTTAAATGTATTATTTAACGCAATGGATTTCAGTAAGTTGATCAATTTACGGTAGCCTGACAGTCATTTAATAATTTACGATTTTGACACACGTAAAATCGTCCTCAAATGGGCCAATCGTTGCTCAATGTACTATTTAACGGTGCATTATTACCCGTAACTTAATACACTGTTCCCTGATTGGTTGCCGGGATAACGCCACGTGAGCCATTGAACCAATCAACGTTCCCCTCACCTTCGTCGGATGATTTTACGGCAAGACCCCGTAAAATGATCAATTTACTAAAATACATACGTTAAATAATACATTTTAACTGCCGTTTATTATTTTCCGGAAGTTAATCAACTACCTAGGAAATTGATCAACTTACGATTTTTGCTATTTTCCGGTGACATAACCATCACAATTGAAGGCGTAGCTAAATACCACAGGCTGATGACGGGCAGCAGCGTCACCGGAGCGAGAAGCTACGCTCTGCGATCGCTAACCCAGCGTAACGATTATGGGTATATCCTCCAGATGTTTGCCCTAAGTGGCGAACAACTGGAGAGGACTATGTCCAGTAGTGGACTGCAATAGGCTGATGATGATGATGAAGCCGGGTTGGTCGCTAGTCAAATATGAATTAAGTTCCATCAAACAAACATTTCGCTTATAAATATATTCTATATCTACTGATAACACAAAAATTGATAATCTGAAAGTATTTAATAACAGAATCCAATTAGGTACAAACACTCAGTCAACCAGAGAGAGAAAAAGTAATAATCGGCGGGAGCTCTATGACAGCTGTCAGTGTCAAACTTCAACTGTCAACGTTAGTGCGGTGACTCTTGAGCGTGGCGAATAGTGCTGTGCCGCAGCTGTTGATTATTCTCCTCTAACACTACGTATATGCAAGTAGGTATGCAGGTTAGTAAGTACTTACGGGGCCAGCACAGCTCTTGGAACTCAACGAAACCCTGGTCGCACTGGCAGGTGCCGGTGTCCTGGGAGCAGCTGGTGTCGGCAATAGAGCAGTCTGCGTCCACGGCGCAGCTACCGCCCAGGGCTGGGGACAACATTCAACATTGGTAGAGGTAGAGCATAGAGAATCTTCGCTCGAATGTTTTGGGGGTCAAAATAATAACATTAATAAATAACCCAAGACATGCCACGCTTGGCCACACAGCGCCATCTAGCCCCAAACTAAGCCGAAGCTTGTACTATGGGTACTAGACAACTGATAAACATACTTAGATACAGTTTTTTTTGTAAATAAATACATATTATACATAGAAAACACCCAGACCAATACAAACAGACATGTTCATGAACACAAATGTTTGTACTGTGCGGGAATCGAACCCACGACTCTTGGCTCAGAGGGCAGAGGTCACTACCAAATGTTTATATTAAGTCCGTATTTTAGATCATAAAAATGTATTGGACACGTATTTTTCCATTTTTCATTCAAATAAAAAGTACCAAAGATCCTACAAGGCATCAAAAATTAGGAGTGTGAGTCTTTGACGTCACTCCGTCCTGTAAAAATGCCTCACCGAACGACGTCACGCGTAATGTCAACGGGTTATAACTTTGTAATTTTTAGTCTAATTTACCAATAAAAAATACTTTTATTTTTGAATAAGCTAGAAGACGGACTAAGTAATTACATTTTTTTATTAGCCATAATAATAGTCTATTGAATCTATTGAATTAAATGGGCAAATTCTACGCTGTGGCCACGACGTATATACCCCCACTTACACAAGCAGTCCTTACAGCGGCCAACCCGAACCCGAAGTCTGTTCAAAGATTTCCAGGTTGGCCACGTCAAGCTTTCCCCGGAGGAAGCTCTTCAGCAGTAACTTTTTTTTTATTACTGTGGGTGGCAGACGAGCAAGCGGCCCATCTGATGTAAAACGGTTCATAGACTCCGCCGCTCATAGACTCTGCAATGCCAGGGGCACAGCTAAGCCGCTGCCTACCGTGAGGAAAGAGATCTCTTTAGACCACATTTGAAGAAGGACAAGTCGTAGCGATCGGTAAACACCGCGGCTGGGAGCTCATACCAGAGCTTACACGTACGCGGAAAGAACGATCGTTGGAAACGAACAGTTCTTGAAAGAAAGGTTTCCAAATGGTATGGATGGACTCTGCCACGGCGCCGAGTAGTGCGATGGTAAAATAGTGACACTGGCATAATGTCAAACAGTTCCTCAGAGCACTCTCCATGAAATAGTCTGTAGAAGACGCAAAGGGAAACTTACCAGGAGCGCAGACGTCGTCGACTGGTTGGTATCCAGCGTCGCAGGAGCACACCCCGCCGGAGCAGATAGTGTTAGCTGTACCAGTACACTCCATGGATAGCTGACAGGTATCGCCAAGGTCTGAGAACATACATCTTTATATATAACTAGCTGTGGCGGCGGCGTCGCACGCGTGGACATCGGGTTTCAAAAATAACAGACATCCATAAAATGGTACCTACATTTTAAGTTAAACTTCTAGCAATACATTGGTATAGTATACTTTTCATCACGCTTCAAGAAATAGAAGTAGAGCAGTGAAGGGTAGTGATGGGAAAACGGGAGAAATTTTTATCTGTAGGTATGTTTGATCGCGCTTGTTGCAAAAACGATAAGAGAGGGAGGGCATAGAGAATCTTCGCTCGAATTGAGCCGCCCGTCCGGGGAAGGACCTCCACCCTATAGAATACCGCAGCCAAATGACCTCTGGGTCGTGTTTATGCCGGTGAGTAGGGTTTCCGTGGCTCGCGGGGGGGTTGGGGTTGGGCCGGCATGGCGGTGGCAACTGACAGGTAACTGACCAGTTACTTGCCCGTTTTCACAGCGATTTGGGCTTCTCTTTCGCTTTCCATCAGGCGTAGGGAAGCCATTATGTCGAGCTACTATAAAAAAGACAAACAAAGCGAGTTACTTACTTAGCCCAAGGGTGAGGCAGAGTCCCTCGTGCGTGATGTAGCCGTCGGGGCAGGCGCAGCGGTGTTGTCCCTCGCTGTCCGCCACGCACTGGATCTCCATGTCTCCAGCCAGACAGTCGCTGTCCACCTCACAGACCTCGCCCACAGCTGGGAAGAGACAAGCCATTCGATCAATAACAACGAAGTTAAATCGGGGCTTTTCTTAAAATGGACTGGTAGAGAATGCCTATGTGGCATTAAGTCCGCCTTTTGTGCACAGCTTATTGAGCAATAAAGATTAAATTAATGCGTGAAGAAGGATCTTCTGGGCCGGCATGGCGGTGGCAACTGACAGGTAACCAGTTACTTGCCTGTTGTCACAGCGACTTGGGCTTCTCTTTCGCTTTCCATCAAACGTAGGGAAGCCATTATGTCGAGCTAATATAAAAAAATATATATTATATGTAGATATCTAGTTTTAGCCGGTTAAAACTAGGTGCAACATTTATACTTGGTTAAGCCTAGTGTAGGAATAGACTTGTCCCTACGAAAAGTGTAAGTACTTCCGCCGAGCTAGGTGATCGTGCTCGGGGACCGCGGTCCGATGGACCATCTTGATTTTTCGTATATATAGCGAGTCGTGATGAAAACTTCGTATGCGCGTTGTAGGTCTTCCATAGAAGTTGTTTGGAGCGATTTCATTTTGTATGGTCGCGGATTTTACGTCGCCATCTGTTGTTAGCTGGCGGAACTAGTGATAGCATATTGTAGCGACGTGTAGATAGCTGTAGCGATGTGGAGATAGGTGTCGCTACGTGTCGCTACACTAGTAATAATATAATAATAATAATAATAATAATCATTTATTGCAGGCATAAAAAACCCATATAACAAAATAACATATAAAACAATTGATAATAATTAAAAATAATAATAATACACATACACACATAATAATAAGGTCAACCGTTTGGTCTTGTCAGGCAAACTAGTCCACTGCCTGTCTGCAGTGTAGGTTTCTCCAGTGACTGAAGATCGGCCCAAAATGCCCATCACAGGCAGCTTCTAAAATTTTGTTCTCGCTTGAGCACACTCTCTGCCAAAACGATGCTACCCGTGCCCTAATGACGGCGTAGAAACCAGGCACCCGCGCCTCCGCAAACATGCCCGACGCACTACACCAACGAGGCAATTTCATAAGGATGCGAAATGCGTCATTATATTGCACCCTTATTGCATTCAGTGTTTTCTTCCAGTACGCAGTCCACAGTTGACAGGTGTACAAGTTCTGGCAGAAAGTTTTAAATAAAATTATTTTAACTTCCTTGGACGCCCTGTTAAACCTGCGAGCCAGCATGTTGCAGCGTGTCGCAAGTGCCCGTCTCTCTCTCTCTATATCGCTGTCATCTCTTATATTCTCAGTAAGGATATGGCCTAAATACCTAAACTGTTTTACAACCTGCACTGCCGAACCATTCATGTACACGTTAGGCACCTTCTCCGGACCCCTCCCGCAACGAAATATCATCATCTCGGTTTTGGCCGCATTATATTTCAGTCCGTGAGCATTAGCATAATGCTCACATACAGAAAGCAGCTTCCTGAGACCCCTGATTGAGGGACTCAAGAGGACCATATCATCGGCGTAGCTCAAACTGTTTACACACAAACCTGCCAGATGACAGCCGACTTTGGTTTCCCTGAGACCCTCAATCAGGCTGTTGATGTAGACATTGAACAGGTCCGGAGAGGTGAGTCCACCTTGACGTACACCGCATTCTAATTTATAGCAATTAGAGGTCGAGTCGCCCCATCTCACAGCATTTGTTTGGTTATCGTACCAGTATCTCAACAGATCCACAGCTTCAGGAGGAACCCGAGACCGGAGAAGTTTCTTCCAGAGAATTTCATAATTCACTAGATCAAACGCCCGGCTCAGGTCCAGAAAGCAGGCGTATACCGACGTGTCACGACTCACATAATGATTAACGACCTGTTTCAGACTGAATATCGCGGAATCAGTTGAGAGACCGGGACGAAAACCAAACTGTGCATGATCAATATCAATACAGTTCAGCAATACTGGCTGCAACAGACGTTCCAGGATTTTTCCCACTATAGTTCCAAGAGAAATCGGCCTATAGTTATTTGATAGCCCTAAGTCCTTTGTTCTACTTTTTGGCACGGGTATCACAACAGTTTTCATCATTTCATCAGGCAGATAACTATACCGCACACATAAGTTGTACAATACACACAGCTTACCAAATATCACATCGCCAGCACAGAGAATGTGCTCAATGCTAAGATGGTCGTGACCTGGAGATTTTCCTTTTTTCATGTCCCTGACGACATCCCTAACTTCACAGGCTGTAAATGAAATAGAGCCTAAGGGCGTACTCCTAACACTCTCTTCAGACTCGTTAACTGTAGCAGGCGCTACAGCCACTGGTTCCACCTTGAATTGGCGCGCAAACAGATCAGCTATAAGCTTAGGGTCCTGTATGCCATTGACACTTTCAGGTAGCTTTGATTTAAAGTCAAGCTTTTTTATTTCTTTCCAAAATTTTCCAAAGTTTTTGTTTTTCTTATGAGTAGCTAAAATATTCAATTTAATTGATTCTTCATTTTTTTGACACCACCTTATTTTATTCTTAAAGGCTTTGCGACTTTGCTGCATGTTATTGTATATTATGCCATCTTTTGGTTTCCCCGACAAGACCCATACCTTAAAATCAGTTCTATAAATACCATGTAATTCTTTCACGTGCGCATTCCAACCGGTTATTGGTCTAATTTTCTTTTTTTGTGTGCTAGTAGCTGCATGTGCATGTGAGCTATTCACTGCTGCAGATTGCAACACGGTAACTATATCATTGTATAAAATATCAATAAAATTATAATGATCCTTAATTTTTACACACTTACTATTAATATCACAGAGCTCACAGTAAAATACATCATTAATCTTTACCAGATTGTCATTACAATAACTATAATATTTCGCAATCTCATCCGTATTGCGTGTGTTCCATTTAATGAGATTACCTGTACTTAACCTATCCGACTTCACCACAATGTCGGCAGACAACTCATCCAGCCTACAAATAATCCTCAAGGGGAAATGATCCGACCAAGAAACTTCATACATTACATCCACACTTAATATAGTATGCCACGAAGCGTCAGTAGTTACACAGTGGTCAAGCCACCTACTCGACCCGTGTGCCTCACTAATAAATGTAAACGAATCTGAATTATGCCCTAATTTTTCGATGTCGGCACATATCCACTCCTGCTCTCGACAAAAATTTAAGAGCTCCTGGCCAAATAAAGCACTTGGGTGTGCATTAAAGTCTCCCAGAACGTACATACCCTGAACATCATTGTCGTCGACCATGGAGTTCACCAAGGCCAAACATGTGGTGAAATCGGTTAAGTTTTCAAGGTCATCTGTTGGCATATAAATACTGAAGACCATAAATGTACGCGACTCCATGGTTATCTTAATACATATAATCCTATCGGACGGACATTCCAAAATTGTAACATTCTTAAACTTATTTTTGTTCCATAATAACGCAACACCACCAAAAGGCCTTCCACGTAATAGCCCACTAGCAGTATCCACAGACGACTTGGCTGCATAACCAAAGTCCGGTCGTATTACCGTTTGCACGAAGTCCAGGTCATGCGGCAGCAGCCACGTCTCCTGCAGGGCAATGATGTCGGCCTGGTCGCACAACAGCCGGATGTAGGCAGCACTTCTCTTAATTGATTTACAATTAAAAGATACCATAATTGTCTCGCTAGTTGTACTACCCATAATTGTTTGTCACACCTTTCCTTGTATCGGGTCTACGCTCGCGATAACGTCTGTATTTAACACCTTCAGGCCAGAAGTCACTGCTCAAAAAGGTATCCTGATTAGTAATAGCTGATTGTTTTTGGGTAAAACTAGGTCAGACCGATATCATTCCGGCTAAAGCTAGGTCCAGCCAATGTCTGTTGGATAGAACCAGGGGCCCTACTACAAAAAACGAAAACGATCGTTCGTTGAACGGATCGCGTATTTTTGCCCCATAAATCCCTCTCATTTGTCCCACCCGTCTTGTAATATACAAACTAAAATTCGTCAACGTCGATTTTCAACAATTTAATTGATGACGGGTGGGACAAATGAGAGGGATTTATGGGGCAAAAATACGCGATCCGTTCAACGAACGATCGTTTTCGTTTTCTGTAGTAGGGCCTCTGGTGACTCACTGGCGAACACTCTGCACATGCTCCTGTTGGGGTCCCAGACGGTGTACTCCAGGTCACACTCGCAGCTCCTGATGCCCCACTGCTGAGGCGGCCCGCAGCGGGCGTGGACGCCGAACGTGTGACAATTGGCGTCCGTGAGACAGGAGTCGGTGATCAAGCGGGACACTGGAACAAACAGATGTTACTTTGAAGTTCAAAGGTACAGACTTTATATGAGATGAAACAAACAGTGTATAAGATGTTTGCGCAGATGAGATCATCGTACATCTCGCACCAATTCAAGATTTCATCCATATCATCTTGATAGATGGAAGTCTTCCACAGTGCGTTTTGCGCGCAATTTTCTGCCTCGTGCAGCTGCTCTTTGGAATCAGCTTCCGGCTGCAATATTCCCGAATGGATACGACCTAGGGACCTTCAAGAAGCGTGCCTACAGATTACTCAAGGGCCGGCAACGCTCCCTGGTGTTGCGGTGTCTATGGGCTGAAGTGATCACTTACAATCAGGTTACCTTCAAGCCCGTTTGCCCCCTCTTGTCTTGTTGTCATAAAAAAAAGAAGAAGAAAACCACTAATTTTATTAGGTACTGTGGATGGGTGGGATGTGAGGGAGCGACCTATCATCTTTTCGCTCCAAGCCACCATCATCTGCCCGTGGTGCAACCTGAATAACGAACAAGGCTCTGGCAACCGACTGGTGGCGGTATAACCGTCACGATTGAAGGCGTAGCTAAATACCTCAGACCGATGACAGGCAGCAGCGTCACCGGAGCGAGGTGCTACGCCCTGCGATCGCCAACCCGCCTGTCCAGCGTGGCAATTATGGGTATAATCTCCAGGTGTTTGTCCGAAGTGGCGAAAACCTGGAGAGGCCTATGTCCAGCAGTGGACTACAATAGTCTGATGATGATGAAAGTACTGTAGGAACAGACTTGTCCCTACGAAAAGTGGAAGTACTTCCGCCGAGCTAGGTGAACGTGCTCGGGGACCGCGGTCCGATGGACCATCTTGGTTTTTCGTATATATAGCGAGTCGTGATGAAAACTTCGTTTGCGCGTTGTAGGATTCTGTATTGTAGCGATGTATAGATAGATGTTGCTACATGTCGCTACAGTACCTTTGACGCATGTCCTCATGTCCTCGTCGAAGAAGAAGTTGGCTTGACAGGAGCAGATCCCGTCGCGGACTTCTGTGAAGAGCCCCACACACTGGTTCGGGGAGGTCACTGGGGAGCCCAGCTCTGGAATAGAGGAGAACCTTGTAAGTAATAATCCTACTAATATTATAAACGCGAAAGTTTCTTTGGATAGATAGATGGATGTTTGTTCCACTTTCACGCAAAAACTACTGAACGGATTTTGATGAAACTTTACAGGAATATAGTTTGTAAGTACATCAGATTAACACATACTTGGGCTATGTTTTTTACGAATATTCACGCGGGCAAAGCCGCGAGCAGCAGCTAGTTTTATATTATATTCTTTAACCAACAGCGAATTTACTTAGTTGAATGTCTTAGGGGCAGCGCAGACGGCACACTTTTTGTGCGATAGAGTCTGCGTCTGAGACATTTAAAAAGAGCGTCTAGGTCTGCTGACAGAATGATCGAAGATGTGCGTCGTGAGCGTTACTGCATATAATTGAAAAAAAGTGCGTCACGGATAGTCTGTCGTCTGCGCTGCCCCTTATGACAATTTATTTTGGATAGAAAAAGAATAAGTTTATTCGGCACTAGCTGTGCCTACGACTTCGTCTGCGTGGAATAGTGTTTTTGGGTAGAGTTTTTAATTATTTAGATTTAGACTAATTAATTTACAAATCTCGAAACAACAGCCTAAGGTTTAGGTTTTAAGTAAGTATCTAGCTTGATTATGGGTAGCAATTATGGGTATAATATCCTCCAGATGTTTGCCCTAAGTGGTGAACAACTGGAGAGGCCTATGTCCAGCAGTGGACTGCAATAGGCTGATGACGATGATGATGATCATGAAGTTTCTAGCTCTAAAATTACTATAGGTACATTCATATAATTTATTTCATACTCCCCTTAACCTCTGACTACCCATTCAAGTATGCTTCAAATGTCAGATTTATTTATTTATATTAAAGTAACTCTTCTTAAAGCTTAAGATATAGCTACTGGTAAGTCTCAAGTTTCTAGCTCTAAAAGTAAATTAAAAAACACGTGTCTCTTATCTATATCTATCTCATAGAAGTAATATATAAGGAACAAGTTGTTTGTCGGAAAATCGAAGCCGAACGAAAGCGCAGTGCATGTCCCTTTTGTCTCTCTCTGAATAGGGTGACTATATTAAAATATGATTTAAAGACAATGACAATACATACGTACAAAAAAAACAGCCAACATTGAAAGCCAAAATATTTTTTATTCGTAATCGTTTTTTAAATAACACCACTTCTTTTTGCAAAGAAACCGACTTCAATATGGCGACAATGGGACCAACTAGGAAGTACACCCTTTCGAACAAAAAAAGAATTCACAACTCTCTGAGATATGTGGTGACAAACTGACAAAAAAAAACTCAGTCGTCGTCCTTTTTTTGAAGTCGGTTAAAAACACTAACAAATCGTCAAAACTACAAACCACCGGTTCGGAGAGCAGCATTCTACCGATAAGAAACTGGCAAGAAATTCGTGTAGTTACTCTTTTCAACATAGTGTTTACAATGTTATCATCACATTTATAATTTTTAACTAACTACATACAGTCTAAAGCTTTCTGAAATCATACAAAAATAGTTATGAATTAGACAAATTTAAGTGTAAATCAGATATTACTAAAGAGGACAGTCTTGTGAAGTTTCTGCCGCAAACCCAGCTTATTCCTCATATGTTTTACTGATCTTAATTTGGCATTATGTGTTAAACGTAAATTTAAATATGAATTGGCTAATGCCTTTACCAATTGAATATCATGAGGATCTTCAAATATAGATTGAGGAGGATATGGTGGATCTAACAATGTATGCTGTTTGCTACAAAATTCTTGAACAACATACATGGTAATTTTATTTTTGTGTACGTTTTTAATGATTGATTTGATAATGTTATAAATAGTTTTTAACGCAGCAGTAACTAATATTAGGGGCTGTAAATTATAAATTAAGTATTAAGCATCATGATAATAATATCAATACAGTAATATGCCAATGACTGCCAATGGTCTTTTAAAGTGCAACCTTTTCACAGTGATTTCTTTATTTGGATTGTATTAACGTGCGTGGTAAGTTATGTTTATAGTTTTTTTTAAATAACGGAACGTACATATAGTACGTTCCTTTACGTCGAAACATGATAACACGCGTTGAACGTGCAATAATAAAAGACACAGATTACGCTCTTTCCGATACAAAAAAACAACGGACTTTATGATTGGATAATAATGCATGGTCACCCTAATTCTTCATTAACAAATTATGTTTAAAAGTATTACTTGTGAAAAGACAAACTACAATCCGGATAATACTCGCTTTCACAAGCCCCCACGACACAAATTCTCCCCATTTTAATTACATATTAAGAAAAATATAACAAATTAAAAATCCCCGCCACCAACGTCAAAGTCGGCGATGTCATGTGAAGTTGTCAGAGCCCCTACCACCGGTTCGAGAGCGATCGTTCGTTGAACGGATTGCGTATTTTTGCAAAATCAATCCCTCCCATTATTCCTTTCCGTGTTTGAATATATCAATTAAATTAACGAAAATCAACTTTGACGAATTTTAGTTTGTATATTCAAACACGGGGAGGGGCAAATGAGAGGGATTCATGGCTCAAGGGTAGGTACGCCATCCGTTCAGCGAGCGATCGTTTTCGTTTTTGGTGGTAGGGGCCCAGGTCCGGTGTTTCGTACTCTATCTAGCAATCTAGTCACTGCTAGAAAGGGACGTTTTGTTCACTATTTTCCCTCTCATTGGTTACGTTCTTATTTTGACAAGACTTATTTTGAACAAGACTCTTACGACCTTAACATAAGGTTTCATTTTCTTTATTTTAGCTTCAATATGCATAGATAGAGCGCCTTCCTGTTGTACGAAGTACTTGATACTTCCATGATCTATCTATATAATAAATCTGTAGAGAGGTCAATTCTATACATGAAATATATTTTCAAAATAACTATCAGGGATTAGTGATCGATACTGATGCCAAAAATGCAATGAGTAAATTTTAATCTAAAAGGCGGACCAATTGCATTTTTTACGGCAACAAGCCTATTGATCTAGAACCTATATAGTATGGAATTTTCATGATGAGGACTTACCAGCCAAGCATATAGTTTCAGTTGGGTCCGGGTAGTACCCTACAGGGCACAAGCAGATCCCCAAGGATGAGCACTGGAAGGGTTCGGAGCAGGGCTCAGGGCTGCATATAGCTCCATGATTTCTTGCTAAGACATCTCTTTGTGTGGTGTTTGTGGGCAATACTTCAGCAGTGGGTTCGACAGTCCGTTGAGCGAGGGCCGTGGGTTCACCTGTGAATAAGGAGTGTTTTATTTTTAATCAGTAATAGGTATAGTAATAAATAATTTTATTTAGTCCGTATTTTAGATTATAAAAATATATTGGGCTCGTATTTATAACAAAGATACAACGCATAAAAATGTAGGAGTGATTACGTACGAAAATAACGAGATTTTTCTATGGATCTTGTATGGCGCGCACGGTACGTGACGTCATCCGCCACGTCGGATCTCTCTGTCTTAGCAATAAGTAACTTTAACGCTTTATAACTCGCCTAATGGGACAGTTAGTTTAAAAATTCTTCGATATTTATGTATCTAGAAGATAAAAGATCTCAATAAATCTATAAAAAAAGTCATGCATATTCCCTATTTCTCTCTGACATCTACATGTTCGGATACGGATATTCCTGTCTTCACTCACCAGCGTTCCGATTGTAGCAGGTAAAGTCTCCGAGGAAGCACGCCCCGCCCTCGAACTGACAGTCTTCGTCCAGAACGCAGCCGTCTCCAACCGCTGGTGGAAAGGGGAGAAATGTTTGATATTAGTTTGAACTCTCTCCCTACTGGTTACGGTGCAAAGTTGATTGTGTGCCATTTTTTTTAAATATCACACAACATTACATACATCGCTTCGATCCCAAAGTAAGTAGCTTAAGCACTTGTGTTATGGGTATCAGAACAACGAAGGTACCACAAACATATACTTAAATACAAATATAAACACTCAGACACGGAACAAACACAAATGTTCATCACACGAATGTTTGTCCCGGGTGGGAATCGAACCCTCGACTCTTGGATCAAAAGGCAGGAGCCAACGACCCAGTCAATTAGATATGATGTGATATATATGTCACAATATGTATATATATACACTTGTCCCAATGATATTTGAAAGTACTTCCTCGAAGCATGGTTTGTATTGGTCTGAGTCATCATCATCATCATCATCATCAGCCCATTGCAGTCCACTGCTGGACATAGGCCTCTCCAGTTGTTCACCACCTAGGGCAAATTTCTGGAGGATATACCCATAATCGCCACGCTGGGCAGGCGGGTTGGCGATCGCAGGGCGTAGCTTCTTGCTCCGGTGACGCTGCTGCCCGTCAACGGCCTGTGGTATTTATTTAGCTACGCCTTCTATTGTGATGGTTTTACCGCCACCAGTCGGTTTGCCAGCGCCTCGTTTGTTGTTCGGCAGGATGCACCACGGGCAGGTGAGGATGGCTTGGAACGAAAAGGTGATAGGTCCCTTACATCCCAGTCAGAGTGTTTACTATGTATAATTTGTATTTACTTAAAAAAAAGTATTTAAGTAAATTTACCAGTTGTCTAGTACCCATAGTACAAGCTTCGGCTTAGTTTGGGGCTAGGTGGCGCTGTGTGGCCCAGCGTGGCATGTCTTGAGTTATTTATTAATTAGAAGCATTGTTTTCGAACTACCAGCTCCCTTTGCGAACTTTCTACAAAATTTGTGTTTATCAAAAGTAGTTTAGATCGTCTCGTTAAATTTAAAATAACGCGCGACACCACACCACCGCTTTTACGCGCACAAGCATATTTCTAATTCTAAGATGAACGCAATACACCATACAAAACATGTGGTTATTTTTCGAAACGCCGGACACTTTTAAAAGCGCCGGCCGTACAGACCCCGTACGCCCTTCATACTAGGGCAAATCCGAACGGATTGCCTGTTGATAGGCCGTTTTGCCTAAAGCTTAGCCCTAAAGTGTTATAAAAAAAATCAATGTATAGGCAAAAAAAAAATAGTTTTTTTTATAGTAGCTCGGCATAATGGCTTCCCTACGTCTGATGGAAAGCCAAGGAATAGCCCAAGTCGCTGTGACAATTGGCAAGTAACTGGTTAGCCTGTCAGTTGCCACTGCCATCCCTGCCCAACCCTAACCCCCCACGAGCTCCGTAGACTCTACTCACCAGCAGAAACACGACCCGGAGGTCATTTGGCTGCGGTATTCTATAGGGTGGAGGTCCTTCCCCGGACGGGCAGCTCAATACGAGCGAAGATTCGCTACGCCCTACCTCTCTTAAAATAGTAGTTTTTAACCGATTTCTAAAAAAGGAGGAGGTTGAGAACCTCCATTCGACCCTCCCTTCCCTCGACTCCAAAAATAAGTGATAATTGTAATATTTAAATAATTATAGTTATACACATAATATGTATTAAGGATAGAATTACTTACGTTATTTATCGCTTTTTAGTTTTGGTCGTTTGTGTTTTTTTTGAAGTCGGTTAAATTTTCTTTTAAGAAATAATAAAATAATAGTTTCCTCACCAGCTCCAATCCTCCTGCATTCCCCGCGTTGCCTCAAGTAGTAACCGTCAGCGCATTCGCAGACCCCGTTGCACCTCATGCTGAACGGGTCGTTAATGACCCAGTGGCACTGCTCGTCCCGGGTGCAGGTCTGACCCAGCTCGGTGCTGGGCCAGCAGCGACCCCGGAAGTAGTGGTTACCGGGGGAGCAGAAGCAGTTTCCAGCTGTGGAAAAAAAAATACGTACTACGTCTGAGCTTGGTTATGTAAAGTTTAGGGCACAAGTGAGCACAATATACCTACACAAAATACTCCTTAATTAAATGACTAACTCTGCCAGCGGCGTTGCACGCGTGGATATAGGATTTCAAAAATAACGGACTTCCATAAAATGGTGCCTAAGTTTTAGGATTGACCTCTAGCAATTCATTGGTGAAAACCGCATTCAATTCCATGCAGTGGTTGTAGCGGGATGCGCGATCCAACATACAGATGAAAATTCTCCCATTTTCCCAACATTTTCCTTCACTGCTCTGCTTCTATTGATTGTAGCGTGATGAAAAGTATATTATAACCTGACCAGGAGTATGAAGAATAATTGTACCAAGTTTCGTTAAAATCCGTCGAATAGCTTTTGTTTCAATAACGAACATAAAGAACAGACAGACAAAAAGTTTACTGATTGCATTTTTAGCATCAGTATTGATCACTAAAGACCTGTATTTAGGGGACTCCCATACAACAACAGCTACGACTGGGGAACATTCAATAAACGAACGTACGTATTTAAAAGGCCGGCAGCGACCCCAGAACTCGATTTGAGTTGCGGGTGTCCATGGGCGGTGTCGACTGCTTACCATCAGGCATAACATTTGCTCGTCTGCCGCCTCACGCATAAAAAAGTGATTTATTGGCGCTTTTTTTCTAATATTAAAATCAGCTTGAAATCTCTTTTTTTTATTATACTTTCCTACGCCTGAAGCCCAAGTCGCTGTAACAACGGGCAAGTAACTGGTCAGTTGCCACCGCCATGCCGGCCCAACCCTAACCCCCCACGAGCTCGGGAAACCCTACTCACCGACAGGAACACGACCCGGAGGACATTTAGCTGCGGTATTCTATAGGGCGGAGGTCCTTCCCCGGACGGGCAGCTCAATTCGAGCGAAGATTCGCTATGCCCTACCTCTCTTAAATCTATGCGGGAGTCGACACGCACTCAAAACTGGGGATAGGATATTACATACCATGGTCGGAGACGTCCGATCTTCGGCATTGGAACGTGGTGAAAAGTCTGGAGCACTGGAAGTCTTCTATGCACTGGGATGAAATGTATGGCGCCACTGAAAACATAAGTTTACATAACTCGATTTTGAAATACTACGAGTAGAATACATGTTAAGTAAATACTAAGTACTCTAAACCGACGAGTATGTATCTTCATAGATTGATGAATGTGGCCGAAGCAAAAGTTGTGTGCCAGGATCGTAGCAAATGGAAGGACGTGGTCTCTGCCTACCGCTCTGGGAGAAGGCGTGACGTTATGTTTGTTTAATACATGTCCCGTGCAATGGTGGGATGTAAGGGAGCGGCCTATCATCTTTTCCTTCCAAGCCAACCTCACCAGCCCGTGGTGCATCCTGCCGAATAACAAACGAGGCGCTGGCAACCGACTGGTGGCGGTATAACCATCACAATTGAAGGCGCAGTTAAATACCACAGACCGATAACGGACAGCAATGTTAGCAACGGAGCGAGAGGCTCCGCCCTGCGGTCGCCAACCCGCCTGCCCAGCGTGGCGATTATGGGCACATCCTCCAGATGGTTGCCCTAAGTGGTGACCAACTAGAGAGGCCTATGTCCAGCAGTGGACTGATATAGGCCGATGATGATGATGATGATTAATGCCTTGAAGCGACTGTGTCTTTGGTAATTCGTGTGACGTCCCACGTAATTTTAGCGGGCTATATCTTTGAAGTTTTTGGTCTATGTAATTTAGAAAATAAAAAATACATTTCTCTTATTTTTAAATAATCTGAACGGACTAATAACATTTCATCATCATCATCAGCCCGGGTCAGTCCGCTGGACATAGGCCTGCCCTAATGTTTGCCACCTTGATCGATTTTAGGCCTCTCGCATACAGCACTTGCCAGCCGTCCTGCGCAAATCGTCACTCCACCTGGCCTGAGGCCCCTGAGGGCGTCCTAAATTACGTTTGCCGAGACGCGGGGTCCTACTACTAAAAACGAAAACGATCGTTCGTTGAACGGATCGCGTATTTTTGCCCCATAAATCCCTCTGATTTGTCCCTCCTGTGTTCTAATATACGAACTAAAATTCGTCAAGGTCGATTTTCAATAATTTAATTGGTAGGTATATTAGAACACGGGAGGGACAAATGAGAGGGATTTATGTGGCAAAAATACGCGATCCGTTCAACGAACGATCGTTTTCGTTTTCTGTAGTAGGGTCCTCTGTCTCCACTCTAGAACTCGTTTACCCCAACGGTTATCGGTATCACAAGCCTATTGTGATTAAATATTTTTCACTTTCTTTTCAGGTGACCTTCCTACCCCCTGCCACAAAAGCACATACCGTCAGCACACAAGGTGCCCCCCAGGACTGACTGCTTCCCCGGTAAGCAGTAACAGCCTCCGTACAGGCAGACGCTGTCCACCATCGCTGAGCACTCGGAATTGTCAGCGCAACTCCAGAACACGGCCAGTGCTGACTGGGCTTGGAGTGCGCATCCTGGAAAGTTGATAAGCGCTAAGATAAGTAAGGTTAGTTTAAGAGAGGTAGGGCATAGCGAATCTTCGCTCGAATTGAGCTGCCCGTCCGGGGAAGGACCTCCACCCTATAAAATACTGGTGAGTAGGGTGTCCGGAGCTCGCGGGGGGTTAGGGTTGGGCCAGCATGGCAGTGGCAACTGACAGGTAACTGACCAGTTACTTGCCAGTTGTCACAGCGACTTGGGCCTCTCTTTCGCTTTCCATCAGGCGTAGGGAAGCCATTATGTCGAGCCACTATAAAAAAAAAAGATAAAGGATGTAAGGGAGCGACCTATCACCTTTTCGCTCCAAGCCATCCTCACCTGCCCGTAGTGCATCCTGCCGAAACGAGGCTCTGGCAAACCGACTGGTGGCGGTAAAACCATCACGATAGAAGGCGTAGCTATTCCACAATACCACAGGCCGATGACGGGCAGCAGCGTCACCTGAGCAAGAAGCTACGCCCTGCGATCGCCAACCCGCCTGCCCAGCGTGGCGATTATGGGTATATCCTCCAGAAGTTTTCCCTAGGTGGCGAACAACTGGAGAGGCCTCCTATGTCCAGCAGTGGACGGCAATAGGCTGTTAATGATAATGAAGAACCATCATTGAACTTCAACGAACATTTTAAAAAGGAATTGGCCAAATTGGTCCAGCCGTTGTTGAGTTATGCGCTTACCAACACATTTTAGCGATTCATTTTTATTATTATAGATAATATTTGTGGTACTTTCGTTCTTCTGATACCTATAGAACAGGGTTTCTTAACGTGGGGTCCATGGACCCCTTAGGGGTCCGTAGCATATGTGTCAGGGGTCCGCAGTAGATCAGTCAGTCTAAACATATTTATTTAAGACTTTTTTTATTTCCTAAAATATTTATGGCAGGGGTCCGTGAAATAGTTTAAATTATAAAGGGGTCCGTGACTGCAAAAAGGTTAAGAAACCCTGCTATAGAACAAGAGCTTAAGCTACTTACTTTGGGCTATGTTGTCTGATATGAATTTGACATGATCCGTAAGGTTTACACGCGTGCCACGCAGCCCGGCAAGCAGCCTGGCAAGCAGCTCGGCGAGCAGCCCTGCCCTACACACTGCGCACGCACGTGCACATTCAAACAGACGAACAGCCCGTTCACATGCTTGTGCTTGTGTTCGTGCCCATTGAATGTCGTGTTGAACGCGAGCGTGTAAACGCGGCATAAAAGCTCCACGAGAAAAGTAACGTATACAGATCTTTAACTTCCTTCGAATATTTGCGGCTAAAGATATGGATCCATCATCAGCCGATCGCAGTCCACTGCTGGACATAGGCTCCTCCAGTTGTTCGCCAACTTACGACTTACAATAACTTAGTTACTTACCTAAAAATAACAGAATTTTTTCACTAAACATTATGCTAGCGTAACTTATATCTAATTATGTCTTACACTACACTACGCCGGGGCCAGCGATACAATGCTATCAAATGGTTACTGCTTTATCAATATTATCTGAAATTAGTAGATTACCAATTGGGAAAGAGACTAGATTACATTTTTAATCGTTTTGGGTAGACAGTGGAACAGTTAGAAGTGGCAGGGCGATAAAATTGTATGTGTCTTTTTAGATCGTCATCAGCCTATTGCGGTCCACTGCTGGACATAGGTAAGCCTCTCCAGGTGTTTGCCACTTATACCCAAAATCGCAGGGCGTAGCTCCTCGCTACGGTGACGCTGCTGCCCGTCATCGGCCTCTGGTATTTACCTATCTACCCCTTCAATTGTGATGGTTATACCCTCAAAAGTCGGTTGCCAGCGCCTCGTTTGTTATTCGGCAGGGTGCACCACGGGCAGGTGAGTGTGGCTTGGAGCGAAAAGATGATGGGCCGCTCCCTTACATCCCAATTCTCTCTAAGTAGTGACCTTTTTTTTTATAAATTACTTTGATCATCATAGCCAAGGCGGTTTTGTCATCATCACCGGACTGTTGAGGGAGCGTAATATATACTATAGTGGCCGATTCTCTTAGTCACTTCTCACGCTTCGTAAGTCTACAAATTATCGGCCGAGTATGCAGGTGTTCGACAGACACAGATAACATAATACATATTAACATTGTTGCCGTGATCGATGCGTCACAATTCATGACTTTCAAACAAGATAGGTACTGCTTAAAACCTTTTTAACAATAATACTGTTGTTAGGGATGTAAAGGAGCGGCCTATCATCTTTTCGCTCCAAGCCACCCTCACCTGCCCTTGGTGCATCCTGCCGAATAACAAACGAGGCGCTAGCAACCGACTGGAGGCGGTATAACCATAGGGATTGAAGGCGTAGCTAAATACCACAGGCCGATGACTATGTTTATCGATTAGCGGTAGCTATTCCAGAAATCTTCGATCCCATAGTGCCTAATGTTGTAGAAACTTCTTATAATGTTTCTCCTTGTCAATGTGTAATGAAAAATATATTGTTGTTCTGACGTTCTACTTCAATATAAAACTGTGAACCGTGAAGTGATGGTTTGATTCCAATATTAGCTTATAATTTATTTCCTACATTCGTTATCAGCACGAAGCTCTAAAATGAGCTAGTGTTGGAATATTTACAGTTTTGTGTTTTCGTCGTGATCATAATTATGCAAAATAATAGAAGGTAAATTGCATTTTTTCATTTTTTGACAAGGAAAAACAAAAGTTTCCATGATGTCGAAAGATCACAAGAAAACCGGGTCTGGTCTACAATCCCTTGCCGGGATGTCTCTAAGTGGTAGGGATGGCTATCCCGTCTGGAAGTTCAAAATGAAAATGTTCTTAAAACATGAAAATCTGTGGGATTGTGTAGACGGGACAAACAACGACAAAAGAGACAATGAGGTGGCGTTGGCTAAGATTTGCCTATCTTTGGAAGGTCTTGCGATTACTCATGTAAGGAGTTGCAAAACTGCCAAGGATGCCTGGAAGGCTTTGGCAGACGTTTTCGAAGATAAATCCATGGGTCGAAGAATCGCATTGGAAAGAAAGCTGTACAAGTATCATTTGGTTGATTTTGAATGTATGGAGGCGTATATCAATGCGGTGTTATCAACAGCTCAGGATTTGGCTGACATTGGGAAGGTTGTTGAGGATGTTTCTTTGGCTGCTATTCTACTGGGAGGATTAACAAGTCGTTACGATCCTTTGGTGATGGCATTAGAAAGCTCTACGGGTGACATAAGTAGTGAACTTGTTTAAGTAAATTGTTGACAGAATTTTCGAGAACGACGACTACATGTGTACTAGAGTCGACACCAGATGTTGCCATGAAAGTCAAGTGTAAGACAAAGAAAAAGAAAGAGATCGTTTGCTACAAGTGCAAAAAACCGGGACACAAAAGACCGGATTGTCCTTTGCTGATGTCTAATAACGGTGATATGAAGCAAAGCAGTAACAAACACTCCACTTTGTATAGCGCGTTGACTACAGGGTCTACTGAAGACGTGAGATCGGACAAATGGTACGTAGACTCGGGTGCAAGTGCCCACATGTCTGGTAGAAGTGATTGGATAAAAAACATAAGACATTATCCCACTTCTGAGATAACAATTGCGAATGGGGACAAACTATTTAGTACAGGTATAGGAGATGTACCTATAGTTAACAATTTTTGTTCGGAAAGTGGTAAAAGTGTAAAGAACATTTCGAACGTGGTATTAGTTCCTAATTTGAAAACCAATTTAATATCGGTAAAGAAGGCCGTAGATAATGGGTTTAATGTAGTTTTTGATAAGAAAGGTTGTACATTTTTTGATTCCTCTACTTTTTCTTATACAGGTGACGCAGTGTTGCATGGGTCTTGTTGTGGTGGATTGTACAGTCTGGATTGTGCAGTAAGTCAACCCAAACCCTTATCAGCGTTCGAGGTACACCAGGATGTGTCAAGTTTTCGTTTGTGGCATAAACGACTTGGACACTTATGCCGTATAGGATTACATACACTCAGCAGAAGTAATCTTGGCGTTAGGTACAAAGACGTTGATAAAGATCCTTGTATACCGTGTGTAGAAGGTAAAAATGCTAGGAAACCTTTTTAAGGCAATAAAATACCGTAAAGCGTCTAACAAGTTAGAGTTGATACATACGGATCTCTGTGGTCCGATGTCGGAAACCTCTTTTCAGGGTAATAAATATGCTCTGATATTTGTAGATGATTTTACTCGTATGGTTTTTATATATTTTATTTCTTCGAAAGGTGAGGTTAAAAATAAATTTTGTATTTTTAAAGCGATGGTAGAGCGAGAAACAGGTTTAAAAATAAAAACTCTGAGGTCAGATAATGGGACTGAATATGTCAATAGAGATTTAACTGACTTTTTAGCAAAAGAAGGCATCAAACACGAGACTACTGTCCCTTACAGTCCTCAACAAAACGGAGTGTCTGAAAGGACTAATAGGTCTTTAATAGAAAAGGCGCGATGCATGCTTTCAGATTGTTCCCTCTCCAAAGCTTATTGGCAAGATGCTGTAGAGACTGCTGTCTATTTAAAGAATAGATGTCCGCATAGGAGTCTCAACGGTAAAATACCTTTTGAAATTTGGCAAGGTGAGAAGTTAGACTTATCTCATTTGCGAGTGTTTGGTTGTCGCGCAATGATAAAGGTTCCTGACAACTTAAGAAAGAAGTTGGATCCTAAAGCGCACCAAGCCATTTTCGTAGGATACTCAAAAGATCCGCAAAGTTATTTTTTCCGTGATCCTAGTTGTCCGCGCAGACTTGTAAAAGCCAGAGACGTTGTTTTCTTTGAAGAAAGATTCTCTGACTTGAAGGATCAGAAGGAGAAGGAAGAGAAGGGAATCGCTCCCTTGACATCCTTTGATGTAACGCTGTTAGATCAACAAAGGTCAAATAGGTTGAACGAATGTGACACTTTAGTCCAACCTGGTCCTAGTAGGGTTGATCGTCATGACGATCGAGTTGAGACAGAAGCTGTTACTCAGCCTGATTCGGAAGAGTCCAACGAAGTTCAGAATCGTTCAGATTTCATAACAGATGTTGATAATTCTCATGGAGGTGATCAGATTATCGAGGATCCTGAGGAAAGATATCCACTTAGGAACCGACTTGCTAAACGGTTTGACGCAAATCTTATTTCTCACGCATGCGATATTGATGAACCTCAAAGCTTTACAGAAGCTGTACAAGCTGTTGATAGTAGTCAGTGGAGGTCAGCAATGAAGGCTGAGTATGCGTCACTGTTGAAAAATAAGACTTGGACGTTGGTAGATAGGCCTAATAAAAAGGTGATACCGTGTAAGTGGGTTTACAAAATAAAAAAGGATTCCGAAGGCAAAGTAGTTAAGTATAAAGCGAGACTGGTTGCAAAAGGTTTCAATCAATCGCACGGCATTGATTACAATGAAACATTTTCACCAGTGGTTCGTAATTCGTCACTGCGAACTTTAATAGCTTTGGCGGCAGAAACAAATTTGCAAATGCAGCACTTGGACGTAGATACTGCATTTCTTAATGGAGACTTGGAGGAAGAAGTCTACATGCAACAGCCTGAAGGATTTTTCGAGCAAGGGGGAGAAGAGAAAGTCTGTCTGCTCAAAAAATCGCTATACGGCTTGAAACAGGCTGCTCGAGCTTGGAATATTAAATTAAATAAGACTTTGTCCGAAATAGGTTTTGTTCAGACTGATTCAGAGCCATGTGTTTATTTAAAAAAGTTTGGTAGTGAAACTGTAATACTGGCTGTATACGTCGACGATCTTATTATTCTATATAAAAGAAAAAGTACATTTGACATTGTCAAAAGTGACTTGTGCAAATATTTTTCTTTGAAAGATTTAGGCGAAATTAAGTATTTTCTCGGTCTAAATATTAAAAGAGACGGTGAGAAAATATGTTTGAATCAGAAAACCTATATACAAACTGTTTTGGAAAGATTTAATATGCGGGATTGCAAGGAAGTGTCTACACCGTTAGAACACAATAAGTTTGAAAAAGGTAAACAAACTTCTGATAGCTTATATCAATACCAAAATTTGATAGGGTGCTTAATGTACCTGGCGGTTAATACTAGACCCGATATAGCGTATGCTATTAGTTATTTGAGCCAGTTTAACCATTGTTTCGACAAAAGTCATTGGTTGGCTGCTAAAAGGGTATTACAATACTTGAAAGGTACATTGGATTACTGTATTACTTACAGAAAAGGTGGCGAGTATTTATGTGGCTATGCAGATGCAGATTGGGCCAACTGTACTATCGACAGACGTTCCTACACAGGATACTATTTCACACTCGCTGGCGGACCCATAAGTTGGGAATGTAAAAAACAACCAACGGTTGCATTATCTTCTGCTGAGGCCGAATACATGTCGTTGTCCAGTGCCACTAAGGAGGCAGTTTTTCTTAGAAGGTTAGTGCTTGATATTACTGGAAACGCTGATAAGGTGTGTTTGTATAACGATAGCCAAAGTGCACAAAAGTTGGCACTAAATCCGGTCCACCATAACAGGACAAAACATATCGATACAAAGTATCACTTTATTAGGCAGAAGGTAGCAGAGGGTTACATACATTTAAAATATTTACAGTCAGACAATATGCCTGCTGATATTTTAACAAAGCCTTTAAGGCGCATAAAGCATATGAGGTGCGTCTTAAATATGAAACTTGTGAATAGTTAATTTTGTTATTGCTTTGTTAATATATTATTTTATTTGTTTAAGTAGGTATTTTGTTAGTTTATTTTTCATTAAGGGGGAGTGTTGTAGAAACTTCTTATAATGTTTCTCCTTGTCAATGTGTAATGAAAAATATATTGTTGTTCTGACGTTCTACTTCAATATAAAACTGTGAACCGTGAAGTGATGGTTTGATTCCAATATTAGCTTATAATTTATTTCCTACACCTAACGACGGAAGTCTTTAACCGGCAAGGCAGTGGCAACTGACAGGTAACTAACCAGCTACTTGCCAGTTGTCACAGCGACTTGGGCTTCTCTTTAGCTTTCCATCAGGCGTAGGGAAGCCATTATGTCGAGCTACTATAAAAAAAAAAAAACAAATGCACCCTACCCGTTATGACATACGGAGCCGAAATGTGGGCACTTACGGTATGTTGAAAGTTGCTGAGCGAGCCTTTTTTCCTTCAAGGGAAATCTTTTCACAACTCGCTATAATAAATACTTAGGTATGTACCTACTATACCTAGTATTTAAATCAAAACATAACATATTAAGCCCCATTATCTAAACATTGACCTAGCGACCTTTCATAGCCAGCCTCATATATTAGGGCAAGGACATTCGCGCCGGAAGGAAATTCTTTATCTTCACACGACATCTTGCCAACTAGCGGGTAGCGCAGCGAGCGAAATATTAAACAAATGCGCCAGAGAATGCGTATGGATAGGAATAGGGAATATTTTATGTGATTTTTTAATGGATTTGATTAAGATTCAAGATGTTTTTATGACAGAGGGGACAACCGAGCTTGAAGGTCACCTGATGGTAAGTGATCACTTCAGCCCATAGACACCGCAATACCAAGAGTCACAGGTGCTTTGCCGGCCTTTGAGGAATTTATAGGCGCTTGCTTTTAAAGGTAAGAAGTCCAGTCGTATCCATTCTGGTCTACGGGTGGAGCAGGCGATTATAATTTTGTTGGTTTATTTGCTTCGATTGTCGAACAAGAATTTTGATGTCTTTTAAACAATGACCAGTTTTTTTACCTGTCAATAGGGAATATGCATGAAAAATAGTTTTCATTTACTAATAGATCAAAATCTACTACGAACAGTGAAAACAAAATCAAAATTGGTTGAAAAATGGGCGAGATACAGTCATTGAAAGTTAATATATCCGTCTCTCTCTCGCGAAACAGATTTTTCTATGGAGTTAGTACGGCGCTCACGGTACGTGACGTCAACTACCGCATCGGATCTCTCTGTCTAATCAATAACTTTAACGCTTTATAACTCGCTTAATAGAAAAGATAGTTTAAAAATTCTTCGATATTTATGTATCTGGAAGACAAAAGATCTCAATAAATCCATAAAAAAAAAGTCATGCATATTCCCTATTACCTACATACTGATTTTACGTGTTTAATATGAAATAGATAGTTTCGCACTAGGTTACCCATCTCTGTCGAATCTGGGGCCCTACTGCAGAAAACGAAAACGATCGTTCGTTGAACGGATCGCGTATTTTTGCCCCATAAATCCCTCTCATTTGTCCCTCCCGTGTTCGAATATACGAACTAAAATTCGTCAACGTCGATTTTCAACAATTTAATTGGTTTACTCGATCGCTATTAGCGTTAAGATCGCCTAAATTGTACTTTGTTTTTGTTTGTAATGTGTTTTCCTGTAATTTCTGTGGTTTTGTGCATCTATCTATCTTTCTATACTTTTTCATAATAGATAACATGAAGTTTCTTTGTTTACGAGTATTACCTACTTAGAAAAGCAGCTGTAAATTTTATTCCTACCATGCAGGTGTGTATTCTAATCTGTGATATTAAAGCCTCCTTATCGACAGATGACACACCAAACATGAATCAGATGGATTACATATTATATTGTACAAGGCGTATTGAATTAAAAGTCAATTACAGTCCTAGACGACTAGATTTGGCGGTTTATAGACATGTCACGCTGGGCCACACAGCGCCATCTAGCCCCAAACAAAGCCGAAGTTTGTACTATGGGTGCTAGACAACTGATAAACTTACTTACTTTTTTTTTGTAAATAAATACATAATTAAATTATGTACATTATATATAAATTTTATACATAGTAAGTAAACATCCAGACCAATACACACAGACATGTTTATGCACACAAATGTTTGTACTGTGCGGGAATCCAACCCACGACACTTGGCTCAGAAAGCAGAGGTCACTACCAAGTGATTGTTACATTCCATGAATATGAGAGGTCTAGTTCCTCGTTCTTGCCCCGTGCCATTAAGTCATGGAATGCCCTTCCAGCTCATGTGTTTCCTTCCTCTTACAGTCCTGGGTTCTTTAGGCGGGGCGTGGAACGGCATCTCAGTGGGCCTTCAGGGTGAGGGCGACAGTTTTTGTTTCATGAATTTTATATTCAGGGTTCCATACCCAAAGGGTAAAAACGGGGTTCCGTTTACTAAGACTTCGTTGTTCGCACATCCGTCCGTCTGTCTGTCTTCAGCCTGCATCTCAAGAACGATTTTTCGCCTATTTTTCCCCGATATTGGTACGGAACTCTTCGTGCACGAATGTGATTCACACTTGACCGGTTTTTTACACTTTTAAGCATCGATTTCAACTCTCTAATGAACAAACTTCTATTACATTTCTAACATAACTTAAAATACGCGAACCAAATCAATTTTACAACACCATTGCAAACCAAACATTTGAATCGTTAAAAACACCACAGAATTATTAAGTGGTAAAACTATTTGCATATGAATTGTTTAGCATAAAACTCGGGCTATATTTAGCACAATACATTCGAAGCCATTTTGATGTATGACGTCATAAGTAAGTTATAAACACAAAGGTTTGATAATTACTAGCGGTATAATATTATATGCATACACGAGTATTATACATATAAACTTTCTTGAATTCTTTTATCTATTAATCTAGTACCCATTGTACAAACTTCGGCTCACTTTTTTTTCTTTCTTTTTTTATGATAGAGGGGGGAAACGGGCCTGAAAGTCACCTGATGGTAAGTGATCACTTCAGCCCATAGACACCGCAACACCAGGGGAGTCACAGGTGCGTTGCCGGCCCTTGAGAAATCTATAGGCTCGCTTTTTGAAGGTCCCTAAGTCATATCCACTCGGAATAATTGCACCATTCTATAGGGTGGAGGTCCTTCCCCGGACGGGCGGCTCAATTCGAGCGAAGATTCGCTATGCCCTACCTCTCTTTTTTTATAGTAGCTCGACATAATGGCTTCCCTACGCCTGATGGAAAGCGAGAGACGCCCAAGTCGCTGTGACAAGGTTGTGTAGCCAAGCGTGGCATGTTTTGGGTTCTTTATCTTTATAATCTGTAACCCCTTATGTGCGGTATTGGGTTCTCGTGCGTCGGTTATCGATTCGTATGAAAGCGAATTTTATCGTAACTGTGTAAACTTATTTCGTCTCACGCACGTAAACGGTTTCTGTAGATCATTATCCGCGCACGCGATATCGGGTAAAGGTCCTAGTGATGTGCATTTGTCGATGGATATTATCGATGTTTTGTGCGTGCAGGAAATGTTCGTTTTTGGACCTAAGTTTTTTTGCAAGCCTTTACCAAACTTTACATATTCAAACTCACACTAATAATAAAATATATATAATAATAATATGGAAAAAATTGAAAATAAAATGTGAAAATTAAACCCGAAAATAATAATATATTTCTTTTTTTTTATATATAGTGGCTCGACATAATGGCTTCCCTACGCCTGACGACGAAAGAGAAGCCCAAGTCGCTGTGACAACGGGCAAGCAACTGGTCAGTTACCTGTCAGTTGCCACCGCCATTCCGGCCCAACCCTAACCCCCCACGAGCTCCGGATATCCTACTCACCGGCAGAAACACGACCCAGAGGTTATTTGACTGCGGTATTCTATAGAGTGGAGGTCCTTCCCCGGACGGGCGGCTCAATTCGAGCGAAGAGTCGCTATGCCCTCCATCCATAGAAAATAAATGAATTTTTAATGATATCTAATGGTGTTCTTTTAGTTAGAGTTTTAAATCTTACAAAAGAATGTTGTTCCGTTATCGATAAATTATCGTTTCCAAGCCCATCCCTAGCATATTAGCGATTAATAAATAGTCCTGATTCGATAAGCGACCTTGCCGATGCGTGCTGAACTTTAACTCCTCGGCGCGGTCAGGGCACTGAGGAAAGGACCACGTCCTGCTATAAGCACTTGACTTCGTATACCTTAATTTATCGTCGTCATCAGCCTATCACAGTCCACTGCTGGACATAAGTAGGCCTGTCCAGTTGTTCGTCACTTTGGGAAAACATCTGTAGGCTTTACTCATAATCACCCAACGTTTATCGTTTTGTCTCACGGGAGTCCCGGGAACATAATAGGCTATTATGGCTAAAAATTGTAATTAATCCGTCTTTTAGCTTATTCAAAAATAAGACACGTATTTTTTTATTTGTAAATTAGACTAAAAATTACAAAGTCCTAGCCCGTTGAACTTACGCGTAACGCCACTCGGTGAGGCATTTTTACGGGAGCGAGTGACGTCAAAGACCCCCACTCCTACATTTTGAAGCCTTGTATCTTTGTTATTTTTTTTTAAATGAAAAAAGAAGAAGTACGTGTCCAATATATTTTTATAATCTAAAATACGGACTAAATAAAATGTAATTATTTTGACCCCAAAACATCCCTATTCGTAGCAAACATATTATGTGCTACGCTAAGATGCTACGTAATACAAACGTAGTTTGCTACGAGGTGTAGCAGATCGGTAGTCTCGTAGAACTAGGAATATCCCCCAGTGACAATTGTCATTTGAGTGATTTGCCTTTAATCACCACGCTTTGTAGGTGGAGACCGCAGTAGGTTTAAAACCCATTATGGCTTGGGTCTTAGATACAAATCATAATAATGATAAAAAAGCTATTAAATAGATCGACTATGCTTTCCGTACAACTACCGTCCAAAGAATCCGCCATTTTTGTTTTACAATGTCACCAAAGCGCCAAAAATCTTTTTTTTTTTAATTGTGGACTCGCGGATATTTGACAAAGTGTTTAAAGTGCTCATTTTCTTATTACTTCCATGAGAGAGAGTAGGTCAGTGTTCTGTAGCTTTACTTTTACGCCCTGCAAAATATCCTTGCAGGTCTGCATAAGTTTAGCGCCAAACAAATAAAACTTACTAAACTATGCGCTAACATTTAAAAGTATCGCTGTCACAAAGATTGTAAAAATGAAAAAGCAATAAAACCTCTTTAATTCCACACATATTTACCTCGTGTGCTGGCCAGTGTTGGCACTTGATTTAAACCCCGAATTCCGAATTCAAATTAACAACAAAAGGGCAGGCACGCGTGTTCTAAGCAAGGACGATTAAAAAATAAGAAATCATACTACAATCCAATTTCAACTTTAATTATATCGTGAAAGAATTGAAAATTATTTAATCGATTTACAAATCGTGAGTGGAATGAAGCAATTTCTTAGCAGTTAATGTTGAACTCATAACTGTTAGTGCTAAGGTTGATTTTTAATTACAGCTACTAGGCTCAGTTTTCTTTTTTAAAGGCGAAGGAAAGAATGCCGTGTTATGCCAAAGGTCAAAGCTTGAGTACGTATATGTTGTTAGAATTTATAGCTTAACGTATAGTAGGTAATGGCGGTTTGAGCGATAGGTAGGCCTGATCTTTAAATGTACCTATTTAACTAGGAAACACGGAAAATGCTGGACTTTAGGGGTAGTTGACTCTTACCCTTGTTAATTAGAAAAAATAAATGTCATTGCCTATAAGCCATTTGATGAAAAAAATGTGCGTGCTTTCAAGCTAACTAAGGGATGTTTTTTTCTACCTATTTTGAGGTTATCGGTCTGCATAATGAAAACCTTATTAGTTTTCTGAAAGAAAGAAAGAAAAATGGCCTCGTCTGTTATTCAACAGGATGCAGGGGCAGTTGAGGTGGCTTGGAGCGAAAAGATGATGAGTCGTTCCCATATATCAAATTAATCGAAGAAAATTTTTGTATACCTAACCCATATAAATGGTAATAGGTGCTAAAATTAATAAAAGCAATTATTTTAGTAATATTTAAAATGTTATTCGGGGTCATCAAAAAGTTATTAGGCAGAGTTAAATGTAGAGGCAAAGCGCTTTGTGTTTTGGAACCTTTTGGAGTTTTTAGAACTTTTTGGAGTTTTTAGAACTTTTTGGAATTTTTAGAACTTTTTGGAGTTTTTGAAACCTGCACCATAAATCGGTGTTTTCTCTGCCGTGTTCCTGCTCGTCCGACTGTAAAAGCAGGTGGAATTAAATGAAATACTACTACCTACACTACATACTTAGTATTTTTGTAATCGTGATGTCGCGTCTCAGTTGCGTCTCCTTCGGGACATGTACGGAAGACCAGCGTCACGGCGTCTTTTGTCGCCGCGACATTTATGCTCAGCATTTTGTCCCTTTCGGTGACATTTTATTGTGTTTTTGTATGTTAAGTCACTGAATAAACGTCTTTTCTTTCTTTCTTTCTTTCAAATACCACAAGTACCACACTCTCCAACCCGCCTGCCCAACGTACGGACCAGTCTCATCTCTTCTATAGGGCCCTATAGAGCTTCTCTATTGGGGATGTAAGAGAGCGGTCTATCTATCGTCTTTTCGCTCCAAACCAGGGTGGAAACTGACAGGTAACCTGTTCGTTGTCACAGCGACTTGGGCTTCTTTCTCGCTTTCTATCAGGCGTAGAGAAGCTATTATCATCATCATCAGCCTGTCGCAGTCCACTGCTGGACATAGGCCTCTCCAGTTGCTTGCCACCTAGGGCAAACATCTGGAGGATATACCCATAATCGCCACGCTGGGCAGGCGGGTTGGCGATCGCAGGGCGTAGCTTGTCGCTCCGTTGACGCTGCTGCCCGTCATCGGTCTGTGGTATTTAGCTCCGCCTTCAATTGTGATGGTTATACCGCCACCAGTCGGTTGCCAGCGCCTCGTTTGTTTTTCGGCAGGATGCACCACGGGCAGGTGAGGTTGGCTTGAAGCGGAAAGATGATAGGCCGCTCCCTTACATGCCCATCATCGGCCTATGGTATTCAGTTAGTCTTCAATTGTAATGGTGATGCTTTTACTTGAATGCACCACGGGCAGGCGAGGATGGCTTGTAGCGAAAAGATGATGGAACGTTCGTTACATCATAATAACACAACTACCTAACGTTAAATATCTTTACTAGTATGATTAATGATCAGACTGATGCTATAATAATATCCTGCCGTTCAAATGTAGGTCAATGCGGGTAATATCCGTCGTTATAACTGAAATAGTGTGTCGTTGACTAGGATTGCTTCGCTCGCTCCCCCCTAGAGGGGTAAGCAAGTTGGGCCAGTTTCTGTTCTGGTCCCGACCAGGAGTGCCGGCCGCTTGTCATCTACAGCTGGCCAGGGCATGCAGGGATGCGGCGGTATGCTTCGGCGTTGCCCGTGTCCCTGCAACTTGCTGCCCACTGGCGACACAGGGGGCTTTAGTGGGTATACCCTCCCATTTCGGGAGGTGTGAGTCCCACACACCATGTCACCTCCCCCCGGAGGTGGCATGACGGTGCCTAATGCATTCCCCGCTAGAAAAATAAAAACAGTTTCTGTTCTGGTCAGGCCGCGTCGGTGCTGTCGTGGTGGACATATTTTTAGGACCCACGGCACCATCTTTGGGGCGCTTTGAGGAAGAGATCGGAGTTTTTAGCGGGTACTAGCTGTGCCAGCGGCGTCGCACGCGTGGATATCGGGTTCCAAAAATAACGGAGTTCCATAAAATGGTACCTTAATTTTAAGTTAGACTTCTAGCAATACATTGGTGAAAACCGCATTCAATTCCATGCAGTACATTTGAGTCATACGCGTTCAAGCATACAGGTAAAAATTTCTCCCATTTTCCTAACATTTCCCTTCACTGCTCTGCTCCTATTGATCACATCGTGATGAAAAGTTTACTATAACCTGCCCAGGAGTATAAAGAATAATTGTACCAAGATTCGTTAAAATCCGCAGAGTAGTTTTTGTTTCTATAACGAACATACAGACAGACAAAAATTTTACTGATTGCATTTTTGGCATCAGTATCGATCACTAATCATCCCCTGATAGTTATTTTGAAAATATAAGTATTTAATGTATCTACAGATTTATTATAAGTATAGATATAGATTAGGTTATATAAATGGATTAATAAATCTTAATCCACCATTAGGCCTACGTACAAACCACCTTGGCGGGGTTGCTTGCTTGATCACGTGTCTATTTCCTTTTAATCCCATTAAAAGCGTTCGCCAATCGTTGCACAATAGCCCTGTCTGTCAGTCTGATTACAAAATGTAGGCAATCTTTTAACCTGTCCGTTTCAAGAACGCTGGCTTGAAATTGTATTTACAGGATGCATTATATTAATTGTCTGTCTAGTTGGCAATTGCCACTTCTGGAGATTCCGGATTCGAAACCATGGTAGGGCCAAAAAATTTGTGATTTTTCTGACAAGAAATTGTTAAATAGCAGGGCCGCCTACCTACCACCAATTAATATGAAACAAGAAATATACGAACTAAAATTCGTCAAAATCGATTTTCATTAATTTAATTCATACCTATATTCCAACTGGCGACTGGCTCGGTGGCTCAATTGGTAGTGACTCCTGCCTTCTGAACCAAGGGTCGTGGGTTCGATTCCCACCCGGGACAAACATTCGTGTGATGAACATTTGTGTTTGTCCCGTGCCTGGGTGTTTATATTTGTATTTAAGTATATAATTGTGTTACCTTCGTTGTTCTGATACCCATAACACAAGTGCTTAAGCTACTTACTTTGGGGTCGGAGCAATGCATGTGATGTTGTCTGATACTTATTTATTTAAAAAAAAAAACACGGGAGGGACAAATCATCATCATCATCAGCCTATTGCAGTCCACTGCTGGACATAGGCCTCTCCAGTTGTTCGCCACTTAGGGCAAACATCTCGAAGATATACATAGTCACACCCATAAGGAGGGACAAATGAGAGGGATTTATGGTGCAAATGTACGCGATCCGTTCAACGAGCGATCGTTTTCGATTTTGGTGGCAGGGGGGCTTGTGCTTGGTCCTGGCACAGATAAATGAATAGTTACTGTCCTGGGCTTTTAAATAAGTACCTCTTAACTTTCTACTACAGTAGCAGTTAAACCGTAAAGACAGCACTGGACAGTAGTTCCTTTGAAGTAATTTCCCCTCGAAGGAATCGTGTACAAGCATTGCATGCCTCTAATGACTTAACACCGATAGTTATAGGGTAAGAGGCGTGGTGCCAGTGACGGCGTATGCATTTCCAATAGGGTATTTGACTATGTCTGTTTTTTTTATGCAAGAGACGGCATACGAGCAAATGGGATGCCTGATAGTAAGCAGTCGACACCGCCCATGGACACCCGCAACTCAAATCGAGTTCTGGGATCGCTGGAGGAGTACGCTCGTCTCGGTAGCTGTTCGGAAAGACTGACGCAGAGAGCTGGATCCACAGAACCGATGCGCGAGGCAAGAAGTTCCTCATAAAGCGTACAGTGGAGGATCGCCAACCATCGAAATGATGAAGATGAAATTGCAATCGGTTTCGTGGATTATACTTGCTATTTCATAGTTACCATAAGAATAAATAAAATGTGACTTGAAAAACCGCAAAGAGTCACCGCACTAACGTTGACAGTTGAAGTTTGACGTAACGGTGACACTGACAGCTGTCATCGAGTTCCCGCCGATTATTACTTTTTCTCTCTCTCTGGTTGAATGAGTGTTTGTAATTGGATTGTGTAAATAAATACTTTCAGATTATCAATTAATTTGTTTATCAGTAGTGATGAGTTTTTCGCCAGAACTGTGACCACACAACAAAGCTATTATTATTTAGTTGTTTCTAACAAAAGAAAGCGTTACTACACCGTGTGCGCAAAAGGCAACATTTGTTTGTAGGTACCTACTGAAGCGTTCAAACATGTACATACATACATATTTTATACTCGTAACAATGACGACTTCGGTAGTAAAATTAACTTAGGATTTTTTAATCAATAGAGCTGAGGTATGTACCATAGATCATCATCCTAGCCTTTTTCCCGATTGTCTCAGGGTCGGCTTCCCAAACTGAGAGATTGGGCGAGGGCTAAGCTTTTACACAGAGCGACTGCCATCAGACCTCCGCAACACTTAGGGTAGCTATACCCATTTCATACGAGGTCCGCCCGGGGAGCACTCTATTGCTCCCCGGATCCGGGGGCAGGGGTATTTGCCCTCCCCGGACCAGGAGTGCCGGCCGCTTATCATCTGCGGCTGGCCAGGGCAGGCAGGGATATGGCCGTATGCTTCGGCGCTACCCGTGTCCCTGCAACTTGCTGCCCACTGGCGACACAGGGGGGTTTAGTGGGTATGCCCTCCCTTTTGGGAGGTGTGAGTCCCACACACCATGCCGCCTCCCCCCGGAGACGGCATGAAGGTGCCTAATGCATTCCCCTCTTTAAAAAAAAAAGCTATACCCATTCCCAGTTAGGCGTCAGAGTTATCATCATCTCTGATATGATGTGACGACTGCTATCTGAGTTGATAAAGATAGCACCCGGGACCAACAGCTTAACGTGCCTTCCGAAGCACGGAGGAAATCGGTGTCAAATTTTGGTCACCCATCATCGGATTGACCGCGCCAATGGTTGCACAACGTTGCGATCATTGTTAAGCGTACAAGACCGCGGCGCCACCGAGCTCCTCAAGGTATATACCATAGATATTTTACTAAAAAGCAAACGTTTGTCATGAACTTTTTGAAAGTTCAGTTCCTCTCAGGCAGGTAAACCGCCACAGGCGGCAACAACAACAGCAACACGCTTCTCTACTCCTGATGGAAAGTGAAATAGAAGCCCAAGTCGTTGCGACAATGGGCAAGTAACCGGTCAGTCACCTGTTAGTTGCCACCGCCATGCCGACCGGTGTGCCACAATTCACCACTCACATGGCTTGATAATCCGTTGTTTTGTTTCTGTATTTAGAACTAGCTGTGCTCGCGACTTCGTCCGCGTGGAATAGTTATTTTTTCCCCGTTTTTTTTTATATTTTCCAATTTTTCCATTATTTCTTCGCTCCTAATAGTTGCAGCGTGATGTTATATAGCCTAAAGCCTTCCTCGATAAATGGTCTATTCAACACAAAAGTTTTTTTCAATTCGGACTAGTAGTTCCTTAGATTAGCGCGTTCAAACAAGATTAGCGCGTTTTTATAGTAGCTCGACATAATGGCTTCCCTACGCCTGATGGTAAGCGAAAGAGAAGCCCAAGTCGCTGTGACAACTGGCAAGTAACTGGTTAGTTACCAGTCAGTTGCCACAAGAGGATTCGGTCCCGGGATCCCGAGAACCGGGATCCCGGGATCCCGGTCATATTTTAGTCCCGAAATTTTCGGGATTAAATTTAAAGAGTCCCGGGATTTTCGGGATTGATATATTTTTAATAAAAGTTAGTAAAAATGTGCGTAAAACGAAACACATTTACTTTCATTTAACGTTTTCGACGGCCATCTCATTTCCACGGCAGATTTCATTTGATTTTGCTAACGACCGGTACCGGATTATGTGTAAAAGTATCTAAAAATTCCTCATCACGTCGTGATAAGTATTGATATTTATTATACTAATGAATTCATCTATACTTCTATACTTATATTATAAAAGCTGAAGAGTTTGTTTGTGTGAACGCGCTAATCTCAGGAACTACTGGTCCGAATTGAAAAATTCTTTTTGTCTTGAATAGACCATTTGCCGAGGAAGGCTTTAGGCTATATAACATCACGCTGCAACTATAAGGAGCGAAGAAATAATGGAAAATGTAAAAAAAACAAGGGGAAAAAATAACTATTCACGCGGACGAAGTCGCGAGCACAGCTAGTTATAAAATAAACATGCATTAAAGGTCTTGGAGTTTATCGAATTATCATCCGCCATCGCCTTTTCTTTTCTGATGGTAATTACATCAGAAAATAAGCATAGTAATGTACCTAGTCCGTTCGGCCGCTAGTGCTAATAAATTATCGTCCATCGTCCATTGAGCTAGTCTGTTTCGATTGTTTGGTTACAAAGTTGATATTAAACCTAATGTATAGTGCTGTAGATTGATCATTTTAAATAATAGTCAGTATTGTGCAGGGGCGGCACTAAAGTTAAAACCTTCCGTCTGGCTGATTGGCTCCCCCTGTACCACACTGTCTTTGGACAGTGTGGTACAGGCATACAGTGACCAATGCGGGATTCCGCGCCTTTTCTAGTTCTTGCCGCGACAACGGTCACTTCTTTCACGCCCTCCCTCCCTTTCCGACGACGACATCGCACACGTCCTACAGCGACATCCCAATCCTCCCCCACCAGCTCGCTGTTTGAGGGGAGTTCACCAACGTCCGTGGATTCCATGCTAACCTCAACGCCGTCCACCAACACCTCGAGACGGCGAGGCCTGCGATGCTGTTTCTGACGGAAATTCAGATTGGCTGCCCTGCCGATTCGGCATACCTGCACTACCGGTTATGTGCTGGAAGAGTCCTTCCACCAAGGCCTTTGTTCAGTTTTTTGAGGATTTGACTAAAGATTTAAAATAAAAATTTGATTTTGAGGTTTTACTGTCTTTTTGTTACCACTTTCTATTACCAATATAATCCCGGGACTGTCCCGGGATCCCGGGACCAACTGTAGAAAATCCAGAAATCCCGGGATTAGAAAAATCGACCGGGATCGAATCCTCTAGTTGCCACTGCCATGCCTGCCCAATCCTAACCCCCCACGAGAAACACGACCCGGAGGTCATTTGGCTGCGGTATTCTAGAGGGTGGAGGTCCTTCCCCGGACGGGCGGCTCAATTCGAGCGAAGATTCACTATGCCCTACCTCTCTAATATCAAGTATTCAAGATAAACATAGTACTTACTATACTTTGGCCGAAAAAGTGGCTTTACTTATGTTTATGTAAATACGTGGCGTAGTTCATTTGTATGTACAAGTATAGCTATAAATAGGGCCACTTCCTTCGCGAGTTAAGTTATCGTAGCGACCCCAAGTTAGCGCTAAGTTACAGGGTGTTACGCAGTTTAAACATACGATTGGACATTAAAAATACACTTTTTTTTTTTCTAAATGACTACGATGATGGCCAGGGCGGCCTTGTCATCATCACCGGACTGTTGGGGGAGCGGAAGGCTCTCACCCCTAAAAATTTAAGCAACGGCGCTGAGGGCGCCCCCTGTGGGGCTCGAGCCTCGGCTCAGGGCGTTGCTGGAAGATGCCCTACGGACGTATGTTTGGGGAGAAAAGCGACCAGGCGCGGGCCGATATCGTGAATAGGGCGCGAAAGCTGGGGGGCGACGCGACGGGAGTCCCCGCCGGCGGGGACGGAACGACGGTTGATTTGTAGTGTTGTTTGTCGCGAGTTGTTCGGCGGCGGTCATGGCTAGAGTGATGGGGTCGTCGGCCTCCAAGAGGACGTGGCGGGGGCGGCGGCGTGAGTTCCTCAAAAGCGTGGTAGTTGGAGGCGTGGACCACTAAGGGGTTGGGATGGTGAAGGGCAGAGTCAAAGAAACGTTTTGAGCATTGTTTAAAATACTGCGCGATGGTAGGCAGTTTTAATTCAATGTGTAGGTTTTCGTTTCGGAGGAACCATGGAGCGCCGGTGGCCTTGCGCATGAATCGGTTTTGTATGACTTGTAGCTTATGGATATGTCGAGGGGGCGCGTGCGCGAATGCGACGCTAGCGTAGGACATTACTGGTCGAATGCATGTCGTGTAAAGTCTGACCTTATTTCTAAGGGACAGTTTACTACGCTTTTAAAAAAAATATATACACTGTTTTCACATTCTGTCGGCCCCAGACGCTCTTTTTAAATGTCTCAGACGCAGACTCTATCGCACAAAAAGTGTGCCGTCTGCGCTGCACCTTATACTTTTGTGTGTGTGTTTGTAATTGAATTCACTGAAAAACTAACATGCCGATTTCAAAAATTATTTTACCATTTTTCAAATACTAAGTTTTTTTAGAATGTTTAGACATTCATCCTGAGTAACATATCGCTTCGAATATTTTGGATAAACATTTCATTGGGTTACATTATTCGCGTTGTTGTAAGGAAGGGATCCTTCTTCTTTTCTATAAATATGCCTGCGTTACTCAGGGTAAATGTAGCTTTCCAATGGTGGAAGAATTTTTTAAATCGGCTCAGTAGTTTTAGAGATTTTTCATTACAAACATTCACACACACAAAAATACAAATCTTTCCTCTTTATAATATTAAGTAGTGTACAATTGATTGTACATTGATTGACGCAAATTTTAATGAGAATTTTATTGAAGGTCGTCTGATTTATGAAGAAAAAAATATCCTGTTTTGTACACCCGACCACTCAACTCTACTCTACCAAACCTATCAAAATATTGCAATGCATAAAGCACTCTATGCATCGTACATTCAGCTGAAAATTATTTGCACCAATTTGACAGATGACGGTAGGTTAATGTGTGGCTGTCTGTACCTACCTGACTTTTCCTTAAACATTGGTTGTGTACCTATTAGTCTTAGAATGTCACAAAAACAATATATTTATTTAATTATCCTTTTTATAAGGACGGTATGTGTTTGTTAATCATGCCATAAACGGATAACTTGAAATCTAGTCGTTTACGTCATCATTAGCCTGTCTCAGTCCATTGCTGGACATGCCTGTCCAGACGTTCGCCACCTTACCCAAACACCTGGAGGCTTTACCCATAATCGCCACTTAGGACAGGCGGGCTAGGTATCTTGGGCGTAGCTCCTCGCTCCGGTGACGCTGCTGCCCGTCATCGGCCTGTGGTATGTAGCTAAGCCTTCGATCGTGAGTGTTATACCGCCACCAGTCTGCCAGAGCCTCGTTTGTTATTCAGCACGATGCACCACGGGCAGGTGAGGGTTGGAGCGAAAAGATGATATATCGCTTTCTTACATCCCTACTTTTCTTTCTTTTTTATGCAAGAGGCGGCAGACAAGCAATTATGATGCCTGATGATAAGCAGTCAACACCGCCCATGGACATCCGCAACTCAAATCGAGTTTAGGGTCGCTGCCAGGCCCCTCTTTCCCACTGGGCACTATGGGCACGTGCCCAGGGCCCCGTGATCGAATGGGGCCCCCTAGTTCCTGCCAGATTACCAAATGATAACTGATATTTAGGTCATAGGGGCCCCATGATCCTAATGTGCCCAGGGCCTCAAATAGTTTAAAGATGGCCCTGGTCGCTGCCGGCCTTTTGAATATGAATACGCTCGTTTCTTGAAGGTCCCCAAGTCGTAGCTGTTCGGAAAGACTGTCGCAGGAAGTTGCTTCCACAAAACCGAGGCGCGCACTACTCTTCTACTGCATAAAGCTCGCATGTGTAACATGAACCAAGAAAAACCATCCTGTATTTATTTCTTGAAGGCCTCGCGAAGCTTGAGGTAATGTTAGTACCGCGTTACCTTTCGTACCAGCAACACGCAGAATTAACAGTAAATAGACCATAATAAGTCCCACACTGAGTGAATAAAATTAAAATAAATAATTTGAAATATAAAAATTATCATGCGAAGTCATAAGACTCTAATGCGAATTTTAAATTAAACCTTTTTTAACGCGAACGCACCGCTTACGCACGTTGTGTCTGTGGCTTTAAATTAAGTTTATTTTTTATCTGTGTGTTATATTTATGTCAAGTTAGAGCGTAATTCTCCATAATTTATGAATTGTTGATCAAAAAAGGACCAGAAGGTATTGAAAACTGTTATTTTGTTGAATTTTTGAATCTTTCATCTTTGTTTTGGTCTAACCAGAATATTTTTACATGCCTTTAGTATTTTTATGATTATTTTGTGAGTAACAATAGTCTAACTACACGAAAATTCAAACGCTATTCGAATCGAAATCAATTTTCCTATACATTTCCCTTTTTGGTCAACCACACATATATATAGCTTTAATTTTGTTTAATTGATAAAGTCCAAGTAATTAGTAAAGTATCTGAGGGCACGGTCGTGCCCTCGCCAAGACGAGCCAAGCGAAGCGCAAGGGGCGCTTCGCTTGGCTCGTCTTGGCGAGGGCACTACCTATCTTTTCTCGAAAGGTTTCGGCGTTTTTTTGAACCCTCATAACTTTGGTTTGAATGATGCTAAATAGTTAAAATTTTCAAGATAGAATGCCATCAGTACTCTTATTACACATACAAAGTTTGAATACCGTAGCTTTGATACTTTGGATTTTATTAATGTGTAAAAACCTCCGATTTCGTCACTGACTGACTGACTCACTGATCATCAAAATTATAGGGTACTTCCTGAAGTCCTAGAACGCTAAAATTTGGTATGTAAGCTGCTTTTAGTATACAAACAAAAGAAAAATTATAAAAGTTTAAACTTTACCCCCCCAACCCCTTAAAATTAGGGGATGGCAATTTGTATGAAACAAAAAATTCTTAGGGTACTTCCTGAAGTCTTAGAAAGCTGAAATTTTGTATGTAAGCTGCTATAGTAGTATACAAACAAGAATAAAATTATAAAAGTTTAAACTTTAGCCCCCCATCCCCTAAAATTGTGGGATGGCAATTTGTATGAAACATAAAATTCTTAGGGTACTTCCTGAAGTCTTAGAAAGCTGAAATTTCGTACGTTTGCTGCTATTGGTATAAAAACTAGAGAAAAATTATAAAAATTTTAACTTTGCACCCCCAACCCCTGAAATTGGGGGATGGAAATTTGTATAAAACAAAAAATTCTAAGGGTTCTTCCTGAAGTCTTAGAAAACTGAAATTTAGTATGTAAGCTGCTATTAGTATACAAACAAGAAAAAAGTTATAAAACTCTTAACTTTACCTCCCCAACCCTTAAAACTGGGGGATGGCAATTTGTATGAAACATAAAATTCTTAGGGTACTTCCTGAAGTCTTAGGAAGCTGAAATTCCGTATGTATGCTGCTATTAGTATACAAACAAGAGAAAAATTATAAAACTTTTAACTGTAGGTACCTACCATTTAAAATGATGGCAATTTGTATAAAACATCCGCAAATTTTGATGCTATAAGATTCCTTGTTATCTTAATCATATGATAAATAGTAACTGCGTAATACTGCAATAAACAAGCAACCTACAAAAAGAAGTGAAATCCCCCAAAAACATTTTCATGTAAAATGTAGCCAAGACGAGTGTGAGACCACATCGAGTGCACTATCAAAAAGTTATCAGATGTCATGAAGAGCCAAGCTTATTAACAGAGTTGTTAGCATCTTACTTCAAAATCACAAATTTAACATATTTGCGAAAATATGTGGCTTGGCCGTTGAGCATTCGTAAGAACTATTGTGAAAGAGGAAAAAAAATACGTTCATTATAGGCGAAACGGCCATCCACATATTTTCGCAAATATGTTAAATTTGTGATTTTGAAGTAAGATGCTAACAACTCTGTTAATAAGCTTGGCTCTTCATGACATCTGATAACTTTTTGATAGTGCACTCGATGTGGTCTCACACTCGTCTTGGCTACATTTTATATGAAAATGTTTTTGGGGGATCCATTATTCAAGAACCTAGAACCTCTTCAGCTACGAGACATGGCCAGTCTCAGTGTTCTCTATCGTCTTTAGAATGGAGAATGCTCCGAAGAGTTATTCCAATTCGTTCCATCCTCTCATTTCCACTCCCGAACAACACGTGCTGGACAGCGTTGTCATCCGCATACCAATCCAGACGATGGTGGCGCGCACCAAGAGGTGTAGTTCCCCGTTCTTGCTCCGTGCCATTAAGTCATGGAATGTCCTTCCAGCTCATGTGTGCTCTGTGTGCTCTCTTACAATCCTGGGTTCTTTAGGCGGGGCGTGAAACGGCATCTCAGTGGGCCTTCAGGGTGAGGGCGACAGGCGCAATGGGTTTTGTTCTATTGTGCCTGTCGACCTAACTTTTGGACCTCACGACCGCTTACCATCAGGTGGAGTGAGGTCATCCTGATAGCTATTCTTATAAAAAATAAGTTACTTTATCAGGCATCGTTTTAGCTGATCTATAAACAACATTAATAAACAGTTTACTAGTCTTTAATTAAAAATATCTTCAATGACAAGCATTATAAATCCGGTATAATAAAAATCCTGTCGTTTCGGAAACTGGTTTCGTTGGAAAAAACCGACAAGAAAATGGGTATCGACCCAGGTACTCTTTTTATCGCCAATGTTTTTGTAAGCAATGTTTGACAACGTTCATAAAAAAAATAGGTAAAACTATTCGATTAACTGGCTCGGTGGCTCAATTGGTAGTGAACCTGCCTTCTGAACCAAGGGTCGTGGGTTCGATTCCCACCCGGGACAAACATTCGTGTGATGAACACTAGCGTTTGTCCCGTGTCTGGGTGTTTATATTTGTATTTAAGTATTTATTTGTGGTACCTACGTTGTTCTGATACCCATAACACAAGTGCTTAAGCTACTTACTTTGGGATCGGAACAATGTATGTGATGTTGTCTACTATTTATTTATTAAGGGTATAATCTCCAGGTAAGGCTTATGTCCAGCAGTGGACATAGGCCTTATGCTGATGATGATGATGATTATATTTTAGAAGAGTCGGTATTGTTTGTCTCTTAATTTAAATGCTAGTAAATCACTGTTGCAAAAATAAAATAAATAAATATCAGACAACATTGCTCCAATCCCAAAGTAAGTAGTTTGAGCACTTGTGTTATAGGTACCAGAACAACGAAGGTACCACAAATATATACTTAAATACAAATATAAACATCCAGACACGGAACAAACACAAATGTTCATCACACGAACGTTTGTCCATGAGGGGGTTCAGAAGGCAGGGGTCACTACCAAACTAGCTTTCGTGTTCGAAGAAGTTGTGTTTGTTCTATGTCTGGGTGTTTATATTTGTATTTAAGTATATATTTGTGGTACCTTCGTTGTTCTGATACCTATAACACAAGTACTTAAGCTACTTACTTTGGGATCGGTGCAATGTAAGTTATTGTGATGAGGTTTAATATTCATTAAAAGCAATATGACTTGGAATCCAAGAAAGAAAATGACATTTTAGTTTACTAATATGAAGAATTACCCTCTCTGGTTTATAAAATTACAGTTTGTCACCAGCAAGTAGGTACACAGGAAAAGAAAAATCTAACCAATTTTATGTTAAATAGGTGACCCTGTACTTAGTATCGCCATTTTTTTAAACTACTTAAATTTTTTTTTGTAATTTTATATTGCATAAGCCTTGTCCTAAGCTTATCGAATAGGTATATAAAACAAAGAATCATCCAATTTAGATAATCAGTCGTTCGAAAGTTATCCGGGCGTAACATACATTTCGAAGATCCATTTTTTCTTTATTATTCACGGCAACTAACTTTTTTCTGCCAACGTCAAGTGAAAATTGACAAAGTTACAATAATTACAAAGAACTAGGCTATCTGTATAAAGATTTATCTATATTTTTAAATAATTGTTTGACGGCCTGGGATCTCCCCAAATCTACAGCCAATAGATAGATTTATCTATTTCTGCTACTTATTTTGACAGACTGTAGTTTTTTCTATACTGCCAATACTTAAGTATGTAAATGGAAGCAATATTTATAAATCTTTTCACAGCCGCTTGAACTTTCACGCACAAATAAGATAGTACTTATAGGCTAAGTAGACGTTTTATATATTTTTTGCAATTCGATAAGTACTTATCTTAACTTTTACAAGAAATTTGGACTACAAGATTAATTACTTAATCGAAAATATGACGAAATTGTAGGCAAATTATTTGAAATGTCTTACATAATAAAATTAGTATCGACTTCATAGTCTCGTAAGGCTTTTTTCTCGTAGCATTTTATCTTTATCTCTCAACCTATATTGAAGTGTTTGAAGTCTATAAGTAACTAAAAACTAACTAGATCGGCGCAGTGACCCAAGCTGAGTCTTGGCCTCCAATAATAAGAGCCTCCATCTAGGTCTGTCCTGCGCAACCTCCTGCCAGCTGTCCGCACGGAGCTCGCGCAAGTTTTTTTGATTGTCGTTTTTTTTATCAGTAGGTACACCTATTCTACTAGAGCAAAAGTAATCAGTGTAACTAGTTTTCAAATCAACATTCTAAGTAGGTACCCAAATAGTAAAGTTTTTAATGAAAATGTAACACACAATAGCATATAAATTCATTCTTGTAATAACGAATTTTTTTCATAACAAAAACGATTTCAAATAGTTGAAAAATTTCGTCAGCATTCATGTAGCTTATTCCATTGTTAATTTCTAACGCTTTGTAGCGGATTTTTAGTGCAATCACTTTATAAATGTCTTGGATTTCAAGCAATGGGAGTTTGTTCACCTCTCTTGTTTTAGTCTAAAAATAATTGAAAACTTTTAAGGATTAGAATTCATTTTAAGGGTTCCGTAGCCAAAATGACAAAAACGGGACTCTTATAGATTCGTCATGTCTGTCTGTCTGTCCGTCCGTATGTCACAGCCAGTTTATTCCGAAACTATAAGAGCTACATTATTGAAATTTGTTACGTAGATGTATTCTGCAAACCGCATTAAGATTTTAAAATAAAATCAGAATAAAATCCAAAATTTTTGGGGTTCCCCATACATAGAACTGGAACTCAAAAATGTTTTTTTCATCAAACCTATACGTGTGGGGTATCTATGGTATAAGAAAATGATGTTGAGGTTTCTAGCATCATTTATTTCTAAACTGAATAGAAATGTGTCCCCCCCCCCCCCCCCTCCCGCCGTAACTTCTAAAATATGGGCATGATAAAACTGAAAAAAATATGATGTGTATTACTATGCAAACTACTAACGAAAATTGGTTTGGATGAAATCTAGACAGTAGTTTTTTTTAAACGTCGTAAATCAAATTACCAAATTTTTTTCATTCAATCAGTGATACGGAACCCTACACGTGCGCGAGTCCGACTCGCACTTGGCCGGTTTTTGTATCTAGCTTTGAGTTACATTGTTGAGATTATTTCGTGTTATGACGCTATGATCATCATATAGCGTCATATGTTCAGTTGCAATACTAAAGCCAAGACATGTTATAAAGTTGTCTCATTTGTCACATATAACGCAAAAGTCCTGTTAATTTTGCTTATCAAATAACTTTCTGAAAATTTACATTTCTGTTGAGCTTTTCAAATCTTTGATGCATAATTATGTAATTATAATACCTACTTACAATTACGTTTGAATACTAGACTTTGCATTTAAATAAGGAAAAAAAGCTTTGAAGACATTTAGATTTTCGGAAAACTTCACCATTTGTATAAACACCATATTTAACTAATGCAAAATATATAATAAAATGATTGAATGTATTTATTTCAATCACTTTATAAGGATTGTTATGTATGTTTAAGAAATGAAATTTTGAATTTGTATCGACAAGTAATAAAATTACTTGAAAATACTTTGAAATTACGAAATTTTCAGAACTCATTTTGAAGTGAAATTTCATTTCGCGATTTGTTTTTAATATTTTTAATTGTACAACCCTAGTTGAAAACTCACAATCAAATCGCCCATTCCAAGTTCAAATTTGACAGCCGCGAAACTAGAACGTATTTCTTACGTTTACGTACTTAAAATAAAAAATTGTTTCATTTACTTAAAAAAATATTAATTTTTGAATTCGTGTCGTTATAAAGTGAAATGCTCATACGACTACAATAACTTTCAGATAATAAGCACTTAAGTGTGCCCAGTCGTAACTAAATTTACTACTTTCGTAACTCATAATTTCGAAACTATGCTAATCGAGTATTCTACGTACGTAAGTCACGGAAAAGCGAGCTTTTCTGAACACGACACTTGAATAGCGCACGGAATATTTGGATAACTTTTCTTTTAATTGACCTTCACTAGAAAATAATTTGTATTATTATCTGAAATTTACTTTATCTAGTACATAATATCTTATTTTAAGTATCAAAAAGTATTTTTTATTAAAAATAGACTTCATTTTCTTTTGGTTTCGTTTTTTGTCATTTTGTAAGTAATCATAAAAAATTATAATTTTGATGATAAACTGACATATTTTTGGTACACGTATATTGTTATGTTTAATTATAGAGTTCTATATGAATATGAATTAGTTATATTTTAGTTATTTTAAATTTGTTTTTTCTTCCGATTTCCAAATTTTTTTAATTATACTACTTTTTCACGATCACTCACACACCAAAAAGAAATCTCATCTATCCACAGATTGACATAAAATACCAAAACGAACTGAACATATTGAGTTAGTTGTAATGTTTCGCGTTTTTGAGATGTACCGCAAGGAAGCCGCCGCGCTGATCCTGCCCCTCCTCCTGGCCTGGCTGACCGGAGACTCCTCCGAGGCCCTCAGCACCTTCGGAGTCTCCAACACTAGCCCTCCTAGACCAGCGGCCCCCACCACCCCACCTGGTAAAGTAAACCTCTTATATAATGGGACATTTTCACGTTAGACGCACGTCACACACACGAATGGACAATACACGTTTTTTTTACAAATTAAAAAATAAACTCACGGTTTGAGCAAGTTACATTACACTGTTTGACATTTTCAGGTATTGACATTTTTTAAAGGATTTTCAAATTGTCCCATTATGTAAAAAGGTTTTACTTGCCAAGTGATGGTCAGAGGTTTTCACTTAGTCAAATCACTATAAAGTGTGAAGTAGCGTATCTTAATAAAGAACAGAACACTTTATATTTTAGGCTCTTCTTGAGATTTAAATAGTTTAGGGATCAGCCAATTTTTTTAAAATAATATTGGGTCTGTTAAGAAATTCTAGTCTTGTTTTACTTGTTAAAAAGCACAAAATTAGTTCATAGTCCTCTCATTTTGTTAAATCAAGTCGTTTCTAAATTTGTCTGGTAAAGAAATTATATAATGGGACAATTATTTTGTCGTTGATTATAATTTTGTGATTGGCATTACAGATTTTAATTTAATATATAACAAATTGTACAGATACTATTGAAGCATGTATGTACAATCGTTTTTTGAATTTTGCAGAATTTTATTAATATTTTTTAAAATAACTTAACAGGTACAGTATATAAATAAATATGTTCTTAATGCAAACAAAAATTTTAGTTAATACCAAAAAATATTTTTATAAATCATGTGTATTTTGTTTGTATAAAATTTTTACTTTATTTATTTAATTAGAATTTCATTTTACATTTTAAAAATAACCAGATTAATTTATGGGCAATATCTTTTGAGAATGTTACTATGAATATAAGATATTGTTACTATAATATAATGCATTTTCCCTTGCGGTAATCTCACAAACCGAAACGACAAAATAAAAGATAGCGTTTTCTTCAGACATTTTAAAAACTCGAGTCTTATATATTTTTTTAGATAACTAACATTAATAAAATAAATTTGAGACATTACTCAAGTAAATCCAAATCACAAGTTACCTCAAAATACACTACATACTAAAAACATTTGCAAATACGTTATTTTACTACTCTAGTCCACCAACAAAAACAGAAGTCACCAAATAGGAGTCAGTGTTGCCGACACTCGCACTCCTAGAAATATAGTAAAAGCACATCACAACACAACTTTCGTGATTAGAGAAACATATTTGTGAAACAGTAAATAAGATTTTTATCAAAAAGTAAAAAAATTTTTTTTCAACAAAAATTTAAAAAAAATCTTCTACAAAAGCTAAAGAAAAAAGTCAACATGTGGTGGAGAATGCACATTAAAGTAACTATCATAATCTCCGTGTATCTCATGGGGCTCGAAGTGCATGTAGCAGATGGTTTTGGCATCTCGTCGTTTGGCCGAGCGAACACAGAGGCGCCGAAACCAGCCACCACTACTGCAGCCCCTGGTAAGATTTTTTATATAAAGGGACGAGCTTCGCTTGAGTTCATTTTGAGTACCATCCATCGCCACGGTTGAGGGCAGTAACTCATTTTACATGATGATTCATATTTTTAACCGACTTCGAAAAAAGGAGGAGGTTCTCAATTCGTCTGTATGTATAATATTTTTTTTTTTTTTTATGTTTGTTCACCGATATTTCCGTCAATTATGGATGGATTTCAAAAATTTTTCGACAGTTCGACAGAGGACACTTCCGAGGTGGTCCCATTATCACCAAGTCAGGATCTGATGATGGGATCCTGGAGAAATTGAGGGCATCAACCGAAAATTGTATGCTTATATGGTGTTTTTGTTACGTAATCATATTTTACTCAGGTATATGCTTCCGGGCGTCAACATCTGGTGCTGATGATGAAACCACAGAACTCTTTAACGGTTAGGAGTTAGGGGACAGTACTGACATTGGTCGATATTAAACTAGGTAGTAGTATGTACTTATGCAGGGCTAATAGGGCAGGTGATTTGGTAAGTGTTATGCTTGATTCTAGATCGCAAAGTCTTCACTTGACAGAAATCAAAATTTTTCATTCCTAACTAAAACTCTTAAGGACATTCATTAGCCTTTATTCAAGGTCACAGCACATTACCGCAACTAAAAATAGAGAAATAAAATTATTTTTTAAAAAAAAATTAAACCGACTTCAAAAAAAACGCAAACGACCAAAACTAAAAAGCGATAAATAACGTAAGTAATTCTATCCTTAATACATAATTATTTAAATATTACAATTATCACTTATTTTTGAAGTCGGTGCCAGTCAAACAAATAAATGTATATTGTCGTGTGGATTTGCCGGCCGCGCGCGTCATATCTATAGCAGTCTACGTTAGGTACCGAGAGGCTGGCACCGACTTCAAAAATAAGTGATAATTGTAATATTTAAATAATTATGTATTAAGGATAGAATTACTTACGTTATTTATCGCTTTTTAGTTTTGGTCGTTTGCGTTTTTTTTGAAGTCGGTTTAATTTTTTTTTAAAAAATAATTTTTATAATTATGGATGTATCTCGCATGTAGATATTTACGCGGATATTTCGCCAATGTCAAGTGTTTTGAGAGACTGTTCTATGGTTTTACTTTTCTGCCTTAAGCAGTCGTATGCTACCGATCATGATCAACAAAGAAGCATTTGCGATTTAATTTCATAATTTTTAAATTATGACGACAAAAGTTATGACGGAATTATACTTTTTATTCCATCTGGTAAATGTAGAGTCTAACCTACCAAAACAAAAAACTATACTATCAGACAGGGATGTTTTGGTACTGCAATTTACAGATGATTTCCTTATGAACATTTAAATACGTAATTTTAAATTCCATAAAACCATTTCAATGATTTAAATACGTTAACTTTTCCATAATAGTTTTAATCGAATTAAAATACCATAATCCATAATTTGATGATGTGTCCACAATGATTAAAAAATATTTTTTTTCCTTAAAAATATTATTATACCTATTTTTTTGAGTTACTGTCCCATACAACCGTGGTCATACACATACATACACACACCATCAACACTACATTCGCTGAGCTATGCAGCAAGCTCTGGTCTGACGGCCATACAAACAAAATGGCTTCCATACACAACGTTAATTTACCGCCATATTAGTGAAAACGCAAATGGCACCGAAAAAAAAACACATTGTCTTAGATATTTTTTTAAATTGCAATGTGGATATGAATGTTGTATTGTAACACTTTTTTCAGCAAAAAAAGAAAACCCCAGAGACGGTTTTTTAATTCATTAATATTGATGTAAGTACGTGTATCTGTAATTTTCTGAGAGAATATTTTTTCAGATTTTGTGTATATAATTTAAAAGTTTTTTTTATATAGTATCTGCTAGGGTGTTTTCAGTACATTTTGAATGGAGACCAACGTTTTTGCTGCGACATTGTAAGTGCAAACAGGATTTTAAAAAATACACACGTTAAGAAACAGAAACAAAAAATAACATTAAAATAACTTGTCCTGATATATAAAAAATCTGCGAGTGTAACATTAAAATATAGATAAATATTAGTCTACACCACATCTTGATCCGACATCGAATTAAACCAACATTATTAGTAAATGTTATGTTTTTTAAATAATCTATAATTTTTTTATCTTTCTTATTAAATTTGATTTTGGATAAGCGATTTGTGCAATACAAAATTTTTATTTAGTGACAACCCTCACTTTATTTGACACTTTTTTCGAAAAACAAATTATCACTAAATGTTATTCTTCACGAAAAGATATTGAATTAAAAATCCACCAGCGTCAAAAGATTTTTTTTTACAAAAAAGTGATAAAAAGTCGAAACACTTGTGAGTTTACAACGGTACCAGAGTTGTCACATTATCGAAGAACAGTAAATTATTTTTGAAAAAAAAAGTTGTAACATTGAAACGTCAAACTTTTCCCGCCATATAAAACGTCATTCCCGCTAGTCGGGTTTAAAAAGTTAAAAGTAAGGCTGGTTGTACACCATGCGTGTGTTTTGGCGGGTCGAGATGTGGTGCAGGAAGCAGGCAGCGGCAGCCATACTGCCTTTGCTGCTGGCCGGCTGGCTGACCAGCGAGTCTTCGGAGGCGCTCACGACATTCGGAAAGAGTAATACGCCACCGCCTAAGGAGGTTGCACCTACTACCCCACCAGGTGAGTTTAGCACATCACTCTTTTATCTATGCACTTTTTTCTTCAGTGTTTGTGTCTATGATATTTTCGTTCAAATGAACGTTAGTAAGTAAGAAGCTAGATTTCTAGCCAAATAATATTAATAGTAAGTATAATTATATTAAATATAATTATAAATAAAGGCCCTAAAATTTTCTTTCGTTCTATCGCAGTCCACTGCTGGACATAGACCTCTCCAGTTGTTCGCATAGTAGACCAGGTATACATAATCGCCACGCTGGGTCGGACAATGCTTTTGTTTAAACAAGATTTTTAACAACTGGTTACCCTTCAGAACTTTCAGAAATCTATATCGTGAAATCACATACGCATTGAAAATATATTATTTTCCATACAGTGAAGGAAAGGGGTAATCCCTGGGAACAAAATATAAATTACTGCGGTGACCAACCCAAGCCAAACGTGGTGACTAAGGCATATTCTCCCAAAAGACGAAGATGGTGCACCAAGAGGTTAAGTTCCTCGTTCCTGCCCCGTGCCATTAAGTCATGGAATGCCCTTCCAGCACATGTGTTTCCTTCCTCTTACAATCCTAGGATCTTTAGGCGGGGCGTGAAACGGCATCTCAGTGGGCCTTCAGGGCGAGGGCGACCGGCGCAATGGGATTGTTCTATTATGCCTCTCGACCTAACTTTTGGACCTCACGACCGCTTACCATCAGGTGGAGTGAGGCCATCTTCAAAGTAGTTCTTATTAAAAAAAATAAAATTCGCTTTGGGAGGCATATGTACCGCTGTGGACAATTCCAGGCTGATGATAATCTATATAATCTGTGCCTTGGTTACAAAAATGATATAACCCTGACATTTAAGTTACAAGTGTGATTATTCGGTAACAACGAACCCACAGCTAAATAATAAACCGAAGCAAGTATTGTTACACTTCATCCATCATTGTGTCAGACGTTAGAGAACCGGCATGATGGATTGACATAAATTGCCTTTTATGTTATATAGTCTGTGGTAGCAATGTTACTATTAATAAATAATTAAAAGTATAGACGCCTATGCGCATTACTATTTAAGAAACACCGCCTGTAATAATTTCAAGGCCTGTTATCTTCAAAAGCATTTAAAAAAACAATACTTAAATAGAACTATACGCATTACTATTTGAGAAACGCCATCTGTAATTATTTCATGGCCTGACATCTTCAAAAGCATTTAAAAAAAAAATAGATAGAAATACAAAAATAATATAAAAACGTATAAAAACATGGATTCCATTGAAAATGTTCCCATTAGGGTACGTGTTGCCCTTTTTCGAATAAAAGAAAAGCTCAAATTGCCAACTGCTCTCACAAATGGGTGTTTTCTATGTATATTATGTATTTATTTACAAAAAAAAAAATGTATCTAAGTAAGTTTATCACTTGTCTAGTACCCATAGTACAAGCTTCGGCTTAGTTTGGGGCTAGGTGGCGCTGTGTGGCCCAGCGTGGCATGTCTTGGGTTATTTATTTATTTATTTATGTTAAAGTTCCCATTTTTCGTATAAAAGAAAAGCTCAAATTGCCAACTGCTCTCAGAAATACCTACTTAACAAAAACTGAGACTTGTTTGTATGTCACACTTACACGATGTCTCAGAAAACAAAGAGTCTGCAAGGATTCCTAAGAAACAGCGGCGTAGCGTAGTGGGTGCGGGGGGGGCGGCCCGCCCCGGGCGGCACTTTTTAGGGGGCGGCAAAATTTCACAAACTATAATCTATCCATACTAATTTAAATAATAAAAATATTTGAACCATTTCATATTTTTAACGGAACTACAAATTCGGACCGATTGAAAAGAGCATGGAATTTTTCTGTAACGGATTCGGGGAATCCCCTTTTCTTTGAATGATATTTTGTAGTGACTGCTGCCAACACCGTCTACGACTTGCGGGGATTGTTCGTATTTTATTTTATGCTTGGATTGCTTATGACTAACAAAACAACAGCGAGAATTACTGACAGTGTTGCCGTTCTAGCGACTTAGTCGCTATCGCTAGATCTAGCGGATTTTATATATGTTTAGCGAGATAAATATCTTTTTAGCGAGAAAAAAATATTTTACTACTTCTAGCATCATCATTATCACCAGCCTATTGCAGTCCACTGCTGGACATAGGCCTCTCCAGTTGCTTGTCACTCAGGGCAAACATCTGGAGGATACGCCCATAATCGCCACACTGGGCAGGCGGGTTGGCGATCGCAGGACGTAGTTTCTCACCTGCCACGTAGCTTCTCGCTCCGATGACGCTGCTGCCCGTCATCGGCCTGTGGTATTTAGCTACGCCTTCAACAATTATGATGGTTATACCGCCATCAGTCGGTTGCCAGCGCCTCGTTTGTTGTTCGGCAGGATGCACCACGGGCAGGTGAAAGATTTGAGCGAAAAGATCCCGGACGCTCCCTTACATCCCACTACTTCTAGCGACTTTTGTAAAATATATTTTATTGAGCAATATTTACAGCCCTTAATTCATTTTTTTGCGGAGTGGGATCAGGGTGGTTATTGTGAGCCACAACCTTTACAAATGAACAACCTTATCCAGAGGAGAGACATCAAACTCAAAAGTAAATTACCTAACTAGACGTAGCTGTCAGTGTCACCGTAACGTTATACTGTCATAGTCAACCTGTCAACGATAGTGCTGACTTCTGAATTGTGGCGATAAGTGCTGTCCTTTGTCATCATCATCACATCAATCATGCGAGGCTCGAGACCAGGGGTCCATGAAAAAATCACGAAATATCATACGGGGGGGGGGGGGGGGGGGGGGGGGTGTTGGTTAATCTGGCGACTTCTAATTTTTTAGAACGGCAACACTGATTACTGACGATTCAAAATAAAAGGGCGGCAAAATTGTCTTCCGCCCCGGGCGGCCGACACCCACGCTACGCCGCTGCTAAGAAAAACTCATCATCATCAGCCAATTGCAGTCCACTGCTGGACATAGGCCTCTCCGGTTATTCGCCACTTAGGGCAAACATCTGGACGATATACCCTTAATCGCCACGCTGGGCAGGCGGGTTGGCGATCGTAGGGCGTAGCTTCTCGCTTCGGTAACGCTGCTGCCCGGCATCGGCCTGTGGTATTTAGCTCCGCCTTCATTTGTGATGGTTATACCGCCACCAGTCGGTTGCCAGCGCCTCGTTTGTTATTCGGCAGGATGCACCACGGGCAGGTGAGGTTGGCTTGGAGGGAAAAGATGATGGGCCGCTCCCTTACATCCCTCAAATACTAGAAAACTATTATAAAAGAAAACATAATTTGAAAACAGATTAATTTAATACATGTTTTTGCACAAAGGTGTTTGCGTCACCGCCGCACAAAAGAAATGGCGGTCGATATTCCTTTTAGGTTAAGTCCTGTGTATTATTCAAATTTATGGATGTTAATTTGTTTTACGCGCCGCTTGGCAAGCCAATATAACTGGCAGTGACCTTAGTATAGGCATGACGACCAGCCAGAGTAGGCAGGAATGCAGCTGGCCAGGGCAGGCAGGGATAAAAAATAAAATAAAATAACCCAAAACATGCCACGCTGGGCCACACAGCGCCACCTAGCCCCAAACTAAGCCGAAGCTTGTACTATGGGTACTAGACAACTGATAAACTTACTTAGATACTTTTTTTTGTAAATACACATAGAAAACACCCAGACCAATACAAACAGACATGTTTATGAACACAAATGTTTGTACTGTGCGGGAATCGAACCCACGACCCTTGGCTCAGCGGGCAGAGGTCACTACCAAATGAGCCACCGAGCCTGTCAAGGGATGGATGTGGCCGTATGCTTCGGCGCTACCCGTGTCCCTGCAACTTGCTGCCCACTGGCGACACAGGAGGGTTTAGTGGGTATGCCCTCCCTTTTTGGGAGGTGTGAGTCCCACACACCATGCCGCCTCATATTGCGAATTCTTACATGTAATTAATAACACATAAATCTAAATGGTGTGTTCGAAACCACACTGACAAAGTAATAAATGTTCCGATTTTCCTTTTGAACGATTTAACCCTAAAAATTTGAATACCTCGTTCAATAAAATCTATTTACCTACCTACGAATATAAAGATAGAAGGTCAGATATCAAGTTATCACGGTATCGTAAAAAACTATCGCATGTCAAACGAATGACAGAAATATCGAACACATTATGTAGAGCACTCTACATATTTCGATCGTAAAGCTTTACGTAAGAGATAGGGTAAATCTTTACCTATATTTTATAAATAGCCCACGACATAGAGAGGAGAGGTAGGGCATAGCGAATCTTCGCTCGAATTGAGCTGCCCGTCCGGGGAAGGGACTCCACCCTATAGAATACCGCAGCCAAATGACCAGGTCGTGTTTCTGCCGGTGAGCAGGGTTTCCGGAGCTCGTGGTGCTACGGCTACAATTCAATATAAAAAACATAGCGATATATATGCCGGGTCAGCTAGTTTTAAGTAAAAAGAATTGCGTTGCGTTATACGCCATCATTTTATTACGTGTGAAGAACTATTTTAAAAGAAAATGGCTGACACCTTTACGAAAGAGATGGTTTGGAATTAACATAAATGTACTGCAACAGAACTGCATTTAAGTGCTGTGGTTTGCGTTTAAAGAGCAGGCCCATTTTTCTATCGTGTTTTGAAACATAATTGGTGTTAAAATGTATGTAGATAGGCATGAAAGACATGATACGATTTTGGTTTTATATTGTAAAGTAGGTACATACTGGCGACTGCCCTCGCTTCGCTTAAAAAACAAATTAGAAACCTCTAAAATTTTCAGTGTCCCATAATTACACATATATTTTACACTAGTAAGTAGTGCCGGCGGCGTCGCACGCGTGGATATCGGGTTTCAAAAATAATAAACTTCCATAAAATGATACTTACATTTTAAGTTAGACCTCTAGCAATACATTGGTGAAAACCGCATTCAATTCCATGCAGTAGTTTTTGCGTGATGCGCGTTCAAACATACAGATACCTAATAATTGCTCCCGTTTTCCCAACATTTCTCTTCACTCTGCTCCTATCAATCGTAGCGCAATGAAAGCATACCTGTATAACCTGCCCAGGAGTATGAAGAATAATTGTACCAAATTTTGTTAAAATCCGACGAGTTGTTTTTGTTTGTATAACAAACATACAGACAGACAGACAAACCGACAGACGAGACATACAAAAATTCTACTGATTTCATTTTTGGCATTAGTATCGATCACTAACCATCCCCTGATAGTTATTTTGAAAATATAAGTATTTCATGTACAGAATTGACCTCTCTATAGATTAATATAAGTATTGATTTTTTTTTTATAGTAGCTCGACATAATGGCTTCCCTACGCCTGATGGAAAGCGAAAGAGAAGCCCAAGTCGCTGTGACAACTGGCAAGTAACTGATTAGTTACCTGTCAGTTGCCACTGCCATGCCGCCCAACCCTAACCCCCCATGAGCTTCGGAGACCCGACTCACCAGCAGAAACACGACTCGGAGGTTATTTGGCTGCGGTATTCTATAGGGTGGAGGTCCTTCCCCGGATGGGCAGCTCAATTCGAGCGAAGATAAATAGATAGGAGATAGATAGAAACTTTCCTCTTGAATTGCTCTATTAAAAACATCAAAATCCTTTGCGTAGCAAACATAGCGGATAGACAAAAACGATTTTGCAAAAGATTTAAAATTAACTTACCCGATCAAACCTAAGAAAGAAACATTGCCATAAGTTCATTGCAATTTGTTATTAATTCGAGCTTCGACCAGAAATAATCGGCTTTCCGCGCCATTTTCTGATGTTATCAGTACTGTTTTTCCGGTAGAAATAAGAATAAGAATAAGAATTCATTTATTGTCTTTACAGTTCTGTCATATACAGTAGGTACATAGGCATATATTACGCAATCATACAGGCAGACAAAAGGACAAAGCTCAGCTGATGCTGTCGCGGGAATGCGTCCCCGGCAGCGCTGGTTTTCAGCTTTCCCCTGCCCTCTGAGGTGTTAGTGGAGGGCTGAGTGTGTATGGCTGAGTCGTGACACTAACCTAGTTAAGCCAAGCCGTAAATATTATTTGAAATGTAATATTGAATCGGTACTGAAGGTATATGTAGGTGCCAGTGAGTTTTACTTCATCATATCATCGGTCTATTGCAGTCCACATGTGGACATAGGCCTCTCCAGGTGTTCGCCACTTAGAGTAAACGTCTGGAGGATATACCCATAATCGCCACGCTAGGCAGGGCGTAGCTTCTCGCTCCGGTGACGCTGTTGCCCGTAATAGGTCTGTGGTACTTAGCTATAGTAGACTAGTTAGCGTAGTCTTCAATTGTGATGGTTATACCGCCACCAGTCGGTTGCCAGCGCCTCGTTTGTTATTCGGCAGGATGCACCACGGGCAGATGAGGTTGGCTTGGAGCGAAATGATGATAGGCCGCTCCCTTACATCCCTGTATGTGTTTTACTGAATGTGTAATAGAATATCATCATCCTGCAGAGTGCAGATGTCTACTGCTAGACATATGTCTTTCCCAATGACAACTGTCTTTTGGGGTGATTTGCCATATCCACAAAATACCTATTCAAAAAGCAAAAAATTATGATTCCGGCCAGGATCGAACTGGCGGCCTTCTGCGTGTAAAGCAGATGTGATAACCACTACACCACGGAACCCGTTGCGTTTTAACTCGAAATTGTGTGTGTGTAGAAAGATTATCCCTCTAAATATGTACAGATGAGCACATATCCAAATCTGTCATATTAGCTTGATACCATATGGGCTTTATTCCTTGAGAATTCAGTTGAAAATAGATTGAGGAAATCGAGGTCACAGTAGGTTGATGTGTTACCGTCTGTACTTGTGAAAGTGTTCACAAAAATTATTTCGTCTGTGTTAAATATAACTTGTGAAAATAATCTTGTGTGGACTCGCTCGAATGTTTTATAGCTATGTCGAAAGATTGGCACATTTTGGCCTAATGAGCTTGCATGATGGAAGGTAGCTTCTAGATTTGTTTTTTTTTAATATAAAAAGATCATGAAGGATGACCTCACTCCACCTGATGGTAAGCGGCTCGTGAGGTCCAAAAGTTAGGTCGACAGGCACAATAGAACAAACCCACCGCGCCTGTCGACCTCACCCTGAAGGCCCACTGAGATGCCGTTTCACGCCTCGCCTAAAGAACCCAGGATTGTAAGAGGAAGGAAACACATGAGCTGGAAGGGCATTCCATGACTTAATGGCACGGGGCAAGAACGAGGAACTGAATATCTTAGTGCACGCCACCATCGTCTGGATGGTATGCGGATGACAACGCTGTCCAGCACGTGTTGTTCGGGAGTGGAAAGGAGAGGATGGAACGAGTTGGAATAACTCTTCGGAGCATTCCTCATTGTAAAGACGGTAGAGAACACTAAGACTGGCAATGTCTTTACGTAGCTGATGGCCCTTTTATAAGTAAATAATAAATAAATAACCAAGACATGCCACGCTGGGCCACACAGCGCCACCTAGCCCCAAACTAAGCCGAAGCTTGTACTATGGGTACTAGACAACTGATAAACTTACTTAGATACATTTTTTTTTTGTAAATAAATACACATTATACATAGAAAACACCCAGACCAATACAGACATGTTCATGCATACAAATGTTTGTAATGTGTGGGGATCGAACCCACGACCCTTGGCTCAGAAGGCAGAGGTCACTACCAATTGAGCTACCGAGCCAGTCTGGTAACGCTTGAACCCAACTTGCATCACGATGGAGCGCGCTCACCCATCAAAAACCGATTCACACTTTCACTTCACGGTGCAATGTGGCGGGTTCGAGCTAATTAAAAGACTGACTGCGATCAATTAATAATGTCTTAATTGGTGCATTACACATATTTATATATGAGGAGAAATGCGTGTGTGCACTCGTATGTCGTACACACACTACAACGGGAAGAAATGTGCGGTGTCAATATCATCATCAACAGTCCACTGCTGGATATAGACCTCTCCAGGGCTCTCCCACTTAGGGCTGGAGGATATACCCATAACCGCCACGCTGGGCAGGCGGGTTTGCGATCGCAGGGCATAGCTTCTCGCTCCGGTGACGCTGCTGCCCGTCATTCGTCTGCGGTATTTAGCTACGCCTTCAATCGTGATGGTTATACCGCCACCAATCGGTTGCCAGCGCCTCGTTTGTTATTCGGCAGGATGCACCACGGGCAGGTGAGGTTGGCTTGGAGCGAAATGATGATAGGTCGCTATCCCATACATTCCTAATGTGTGGTGATTTGTATATTTTCCATCACCGCATGGATAATGTTTTAATATTTGTCATACGTAAAACTGTGTTAAGTAAGACGTCTCTGTTCACTCTATTGTACAAATTTATGTACATTTATACAGCTGGTAGGAAATTAGCCCTACAAGGTCTTCATTAGAACGATACTTTTGTAATTTACTAGCTGTGCCAGGCCAGCGGCGTCGCACGCGTGGATATCGGATTTAAAATATAACAGACTTCCATAAAATGGCACCCAAAATTCAAGTTAGACCTATGCACGCTCTTAACCGAGTTCAAAAAACACTGCTGGACATAGACCTCCCATAATAACATTTGTCATTTGGGGAATTGCCTCAGTCATCACGCTTGGCAGGGAAGTTGGCGAAAGCAGTTGGTCCTATTCTAAATCCTAGAAACAGATCACGTATAATCTCCATGAAAATATACCTCCTTCTACGTCAAGACCGAATGTGCGTTTATTTGCTTTTAAATCGATATGTAACCTCCTTACCACTTAACCTACTTCCAAGCTCCCTAGATGGCGTTGTCAGATATCTTTCGGAAGCATAGATTTACACCCACAATCTCTACTATACGCCCCCGCCTTTTTGCGCCTTAACTGCCTAGCAATAGAGGTCAATATCGCTTAGCAGGTTGGACTTCCGCTGGCGTGCCGGCTCGCCACTGTTCTATCTTTGAATTTTGAATTTAAAGCGGGGTGCATACATTTTCTAGTGGACCTTGGCATGGCTGTATAAATGTGGTTGTCTTTGCTTGTTGAAGTGAAAGGGTGGCGATGAAAGTACTTTTTTAAATTAATGGCAGCCGACCTCAAAGAGGTAGTCCCGCCAATGCCTTTTTTTTCATAAAAAACTAACTATCAGGAAATATAATAATATTTACTTATTTGATAAAATTAAAGCAATTATATCCAACATGCTTCCCGTCCATCTACCCTCCTAAGAATCCAGAATGTTAAATTGATTGATTGCAAAACCTTTATAAGTGGCGGACTTATTGCCGCATGAATTTCTCTACCGGTCAACTGTAGAGCGGCCAAAACTATAACTGGTGCGATAATAGGAATACTAACAACTGATATAATATATCTAAATACATATAATTCATATAATAATTTAACCTAATACCAACTGTTATTTTTCATTTGCGTACATCTCGTACCAATTCAAAATTTCTTCCTTATCTTGATATAGGTAGTTGTAAGTCACCGCGGTGCGTTTTGCGCGCAATTTTCTGCCTCGTGCAACTGGTCTTTGGAATCAGCTTCCGGCTGCAATTTTTCCGAGTGGATATGACTTAGGGACCTTCAAAAAGCGAGCCTACTTATAAGTAGGTTTCTCAAGGGCTGGCAACGCACCTGTGACTCCCCTGGTGTAGCGGTGTCTATGGGCTGAAGTGATCACTTACCATCAGGCGACTTTAAGACCCGTTGGCCCCAAAAAAAAAACAATATTGTTGTCTCTGCCGGCACACGTGTTTCCTCCTTCTTACAGTAAGGGATCCTTTAAACGAAGCGTGAAGAAGCATCTCTCGGGCCAGCATGGCTGTCTGAGGAAACTGAGGTTTCCCGATTTGGGCTCCTTTTAGCTTTCCATCAGGCAAAAGGAAGCCACTATGCTGAAACAATCTAAAAAAAAATGTCAGTCTGCCTCTGCCAGTCGCGTCTGCCTGAGGACACGTGCGGAAGACCAGCGTCACGGCGTCTATGCAACGCCGCGACACATGCTGAGCATTTTTGTGTCCTATTTGGTAACATACTTTACATCTTTGTATTTTTTTTTATAGTGGCTCGACATAATGGCTTCCCTACGCCTGATGGAAAGCGAGAGAGAAGCCCAAGTTGCTGTGACAACGGGTCAAGTAACTGTTTAGTTACCTGTTAGTTGCCACCGCCATGTCGGCCCAACCCCAACCCCCACGAGCTCCGGAAACCCTACTCACCGACAGGAACATGACGCGGAGGTCTTTGGCGCGGTATTCTAGAGCTCAATTCGAGCGAAGATTCGCCATGGCCCCTACCTCTCTTAAAATTAATGTATTTAATGTTATTATAATTTAGTGTTCAGATTTAAGCGGTAATTTTGTTACCAAATAAACAAATTTTCTTTCTTTCTTTCTTTACATATTTTTTAATCCTCCATTAGCTCAAACGTTAAAATCCACTGCTATAAATGGTAAGGTTAGATCCCAATGCCGCGGGTCGCGTGCCGCGGAATGCAAATGGCCGATGCATGATAGCGCTAAAGGGTAGCTGGCTTTGGAAAAATACCACATGGGTTTTGGTTTGGGGTGACGCACGACACACGAAAAGAGTAATGGATGAGGCCTGATTTACCTTGAGCGGTTCGAGCCCCGCCATTGAAAATATTACCGAAAACTATGGCCCTGTTGCGTGCGGTGAAAAAAATATAATTAGTCCGTCTTTTAGTTTGTTCGAAATAAAAGGACACGTATTTCTTCTACACTAATATTTTATCTATGATTTGTACCTATTTTAAAGAGAGGTAGGGCATAGCGAATCTTCGGCTCGAATTGAGCCGCCCGTCCGGGGAAGACCTCCACCCTATAGAATACCGCAGTCAAATGACCTCTGGGTCGTGTTTCTGTCGGAGCTGAGGGTTTCCGGAGCTCGTGGGGGGTTAGGGTTGGGCCGGCATGGCGGTGGCAACTGACAGGTAACTGACCAGTTACTTGCCCGTTGGTCACAGGGGACTTGAGCTTCTCTTTCGCTTTCCATCAGGCGTAGGAAGCCATTATGTCGAGCACTATAAAAAAAAAACATTGTATGTTTGTAACGAATAGGCTCAAAAAGCACTGGGGCGATTTAAAAAATTCTTTCACCAATAGAATGCTACATTCTTCCAATTTGACATAGGATACATTTCATTTTGAAAAAAAATAGGGATCTTGGTAAAATTTGAACAATGTAACCGAAGGTGTAGAAAAATGAGTCTCTCGTGCGAAGCGGGACGGCCGCTTACTCGTAATATTATAGTAATTTATAAATTAGTCCAAAATTGACAAAGACGTAGCTCGCTAAAATTGCGCGTGACGTCAGAGAGCGGGAGCTTTTTTGCATCCATCATCAGCCTATCGCGGTCCACTGCTGGACATAGGCCTCCCAACAGCGTTAACCTGGGTACAAATAAAACCTACTGCGGTCACCACCCCGCCAGCCAAATGTGGTGACTACCGCAAATCCCTTTTCCAACTTCATCATCATCACCAGCCCCTGCCAGTCAACTGCTGGACATAGGCCTCTCCCAATGGTCGCCTTTTCTTACCTGCTTCATGGTAATTAATAATTCTCTAACACAAATCTACTAAGTATTAAAATGCATACCTTCTTGCACCGGTTTCGCGGTTCTTAACCTCGAGGTCACAAGTTCAGCCCCGCGTTGGGCGCCAGTTTTAGCTGCACGGTTGCATTATGAGGTAAAGATTGCCTGATATACCGCTATGCATTAGCACAAGATAAAAATACAACAATAACTGAATGAAAAGAAAGTTAGATCGATATTCCTTATTGAACAAAACACAAACTGGCACCGTTATATGGTGCAAGTTCCTAGGACGCGCACAGCGCGTTTCGCTTCTACCTTCATAGTGCGAACGGCTAAACTATGGAACTCTTTGCCGGGCTCCTTGCTCCCCGAGATATAATCTTCCGATGTTCAAGGCGAGAGTGAACCGGTTTTTGCTGGGTGAGGGCGTTCCATCGTAGACTACGATATCGCTTACCATCAGGCAAATTGCAGTCAAGCGCAAACTCATTTTGAAAAAAAAAACAAGCGTTACAAGAAAGTACATAACGAAAATATACTACAATTTAGGACATCTTATCACTACCAGCGATTTCTTCCAGACAATCTTCAGGTAAAGGAAACATAATAATATCACCGAAGAGATTAGGCTAGAATAGGTTCATTAGGCGGGGCGTAAAACGGCATCTCAGTAAGCCTTCGGGGTGAGGGCGACAGGCGCAATGGGTTTGTTCTATTGTGCCTGTCGACCTAACTTTTGGACCTCACGACCGCTTACCTACCTACCTAATTGGACAGTGATTGGACGCAAAGTTGAGTCCAATGTTTGGCCGCGGCGTAACATGTGTCCCTGCTTCCAGGCCGGGAGTGCAGGAAGGTGTCGGATTGTGGCGGCATCACCGGGAGCTCCTGCGCCAGGACCCACTACGACCCCACCACCAGGTGTCTCTGCGGGGACAACTCCCCCCCAGTCAACGGGCACTGCGAGGCGCAAACTAAATGTGAGTAGTCCAACTTCTTCTTTTTTTATAGTAGCTCGACATAATGGCTTCCCTACGCCTGATGGAAAGCGAAAGAGAAGCCCAAATCGCTGTGACAACGGGCAAGTAACTACTCAGTTACCTGTCGGTTGCCAACCCTAACCCCCCACACGCTCCGGAAACCCCACTCTTATTCCCCACACATATTCTATAGGGTGGAGGTCCTTCCCCGCACGGGCAGTTTAATTCGAGCGAAGATTCGCTATGCCCTACCTCTCTTAAATAAACTTCCATTGTCGTTCCCTGGCTTAAAAAATTAATAAAATAGGCATGATAAACGCAAGCGAAGCAGGGTTTATCGTCTTAATTTATTTTATTCTTATTTATTTTCTTTCTTAGAAAAACATACAGCATCTTATAACACTTATGGACTTAATAATAACATGATTGACACATTAGCCTAATTACTTAGTTTCTACAAATTCTAGTAGGTAGTATACATCAGTTGATCAAGACACGTGCTAACAATGAAAATATCATCATCAGCCTATGTCAGTCCACTGACGGACATAGGCCTCTCCAGTTCTTCGCCACTTAGGGCAAACATCTAGGGATATACCCATGAACGCCACGCTGAGTTGGCGATCGCAGGGCGTAGCTTTTCGCTCTGGTGACGCTCCTGCCCGTCATAGGAATGTGGTATTTAGCTACGCCTTCAATTGTGATACCGCCACCAGTGGGTTACCAGAGCAGCGTTTGTTATTCGGCAGGATTTTGTATTTGTTTTAGTTTAAAAAGGATTCTTAGAAATGCCGTTACAGAGTTGAGAAAAGAGAAGGACTAAATCCATTGCACGTCGAGAAAGTTTCCAAATCAGAGTTCAGACATTACGAATAGCCTAGTTCATAAAAATATTAACTAAGTCACCAATTAAATTCCAAACCTTTACTACAAACTTGAAGCCGTGTTTGTACCTCATAATTGCGAGTAGCAGGCACACATTTTACACATCACATGCCTGTGGCATTGAGCTCAGGCCCGCCAATAAGGCGCTTTGCAAACGGTACGGATGCGGTCTTTTTGACCATCAGCCTGGTGATGATGATGAGTTTAGGATTCCCTTTGCGCTTTAGTTCGCCGTGATATTAGAATAGAATAGAATTAGAATAGATTAAATTTATTTGCATACGGAATGTAAGGGAGCGACCCATCATCTTTTCGCTCCAAGCCAACCTCATCTGCCCGTGGTGCATCCTGCTTAGTAACAAACGGGGCGCTGGCAACCGACTGGTGGCGGTATAACCATCACATAATTGAAGGCGTCACCGCAGCGAGAAGCTACGCCCTGCGATCGCCAACCCGCCTGCCCAGCGTGGCGATTATGGGTATATCCTCCAGATGTTTGTCCTAAGTGGCGAACAACTGGAGAGGCCTGTGTCCAGCAGTGGACTGCAATAGGCAGATGATAATATGATATAAATTTATTTGCTAGAATGCGGTACTTATTGCTACAGGTTTTATGTAATAAAATCTAGAACTAGACGCATTCACTCTTCAGAGCATGCATACCTACGTTATAACAATTTGTCAATTGCAAAAAATATTAAATTTAATACATTGGAAATCCGTCTGTAAATGGCCTAAAGCCTTATCAGATTTTTACCACATACTTACTTGCAAGCTCGCGTGAGATATAGACCCAATACTTCGAACATAATAATTGTAGTGGGTTTCAAACATGCTTATATTGAAGTGAACGTAAGTATTAAGTAGCTTAGTAATTGGTAATGGAAATTGCGTTTTTAAACAGAAGCAATCAGACATTATCATCATCAAACTTTCACAGTCCACTGCTGGATATAGACCTCTCCATTTGTTCGCCACTTTTAGCAAATATCTGGAGGCTTAACTCATTTCGCCACGCTGGGCAGGCGGGTTGTGTATCTCGGGCGAAGCTCCTCGCTCCGGTGACGCAGCTGCCCGCCATCGGCCTGTGGTATTTAGCTACGCCTTCAATGGTGATGGTTATACCGCCACCAGTCGGTTGCCAGAGCCTCGTTTGCGCCACTGGCAGTTGAGGTGAGGTAGTGTTTTTTTTTTATAGTGGCTCGACATAGTGGCTTCCCTACGCCTGATGGAAAGCGAAAGAGAAGCCCAAGTCATTGTGACAACTGGCAAGTGACTGATCAGTTACCTGCCAGTTGCCACCGCCATGCCGGCCCAGCCCTAACCCCCTACGAGCTCCGGAAACCCTACTCACCGGCAGAAACACGACCCAGAGGTCATTTGACTGCGGTATTCTATAGGGTGGAGGTCCTTCCCCGGACGGGCGGCTCAATTCGAGCGAAGATTCGCTATGCCCTACCTCTGTTAAATGCATGCCTCGTGTGGCATGTCTTGGGTTATTTATTTATAGATAGAATTTGCGTAACACCAAATCTGCCTCCCCTAACACCAAAATGGGGTCGTTAAAACCAATTACCATACAACCCCAAATATTAATAACAGTTTCGATAACGCTCTCGGAATAGGTATAACTTAATTTGTATAAAGCACGAAATGTGATGTTTGAGCTTAATTGTTCCAGGGTTGCTTAAGGATTCGTACACACGCCATTTTGTAGCCCTTGCTCAATAATGACCTTGTTTTGTTATGATTTCAAAGCTTTATATGAGTAGTAGCTGTGCCTACGACTTCGTCGGCGTGGAATAGAGTTTCATCCTCTATTTTATCCCCTTGGGGGATAATAGATAGATAGAAACCCTTTATTGCACCAGAATGAAACATGTACAGGAAAGAGGTTTATACAAATATATAGTAGTACAATGTAGGCGGTCTTATCGCCGAAAGCGACCTCTTCCAGACAACATTCAGGTAGAGGATATATGCTGAAGAGAGGGGTAAAGTAGTGCATAACTGATTACAATTAAGATAAATAATACATATTTTAAATAAATAAAGCATACAAATAAGTAGAATATATTATTATAGATTAAAACATATTTAAAATAAACATAATAACTAAATACCTACATACTTAACTAAACTATTATATACTCGGCTATTATATTAATATATGCCGTACAAACAAACAAACAAACAAACAATCAAATCTTTCCTCTTTATAATATTAGTTTAGATTGAGTATGAGAGGCCAGGCCGGCCTTGTCATCATCACCGGACTGTTGGGGGAGCGGAAGGCCTGCGCTTTATCGCTAGTAATCATCCCTTCTGTCATAAAAAAAGCCTATTAGAAATCTTAGACCGCTTTCTTAATCCTCATTTCTCCTGTTCCAGCCCTCTACCACACGTGCTCAAACAGCGACGAATGCAACGACGGGCTGGTCTGCGGCGCGCCCAACGTGACCAGCTCGCCGCCCCCCCATCTGCGCATGTTCTCCGCCGCCGACAAGATCTGCCTGTGCGACCAGGAGAACGGTTTTAAGGAGCATGAGCACACCTGCAGCGGTGAGGCAAAGTCAAAGTCGAACAGTTCTTTGAAACAGCGTGACATTTGTGAAGTTACTTAAAGCAACTTGATACCGAGTGGCCAGTGGCGTAACTATACCATTCAAGGCCCGTGGCAAATTCATCAGATTTTCACTAAATGTGTAATAATAAATGTTGAGGAGTTTGGATTCTCCTCTGACCATGGGCCCCTTACGGCTGGGGGCCCGTGGCATTTTGCCGACATGCCACCCTATAATTACGCCACTGCTAGTAGCGTAACCCTAGCAACGTGAATTTAGAGTGACAATAGTAGCGTGACTCTACAATGACCCTAGTAGCGTGACTCTGGAGTGACAGTAGTAGCGTCACCCTAGCAACATGACCCTAGCGACGTGACACTAGCAACGTGACCCTAGCAGCATGACCCTAGCGACATGACACTAGCAACATGACACTAGCAACGTGACTCTAGAGTGATTTAGGAACAGACTTGTCCCTACGAAAAGTACTTCCGCCGAGCTAGGTGATCGTGCTCGGGGACCGCGGTCCGATGGACCATATTAGTTTTTCGTACATATAGCGAGTCGTGATGAAAACTTCGTATGCGCATTGTAGGTCTTCTATACAATTTGTATGGAGCGATTTAATTCTCCATAGACCCGGATTTCACATCGCCATCTGTTGTTAGCTGGCGGAACTTGTAGTGCATATTGTAGCGACGTGGAGGTTGTTGTAGCGGTGTGGAGATAGGTGTCGCTACGTGTCGCTACAGTGACAATAGTAGCGTGACTCTACAATGACCCTAGTAGCGTGACTCCAGAGTGACAGTAGCAGCGTGGCCCTAGCAACATGACCCTAGCGACGTGACACTAGCAACGTGACCCTAGCAACATGACCCTAGCGACGTGACACTAGCAACGTGACCCTAGCAACGTGACCCTAGCAACATGACCCTAGCAACGTGACCCTAGCAGCTCCTCATTACAGGGCCTCATCACAGGGCGTAGCTTCTCGTTCGCGTAGGTGACGCTGCTTCCCGTCATCAGTCTGTGGTATTTAGCTACACCTTCATCTTCCTTCATCTGATGATGATGATGATGGGAAAATATTTTTAACAAATTATTCTTCTGTTACAGATGCTGACATACTGAAGACATCTATCTTCGCTGTGATTATCGTGTCCTGTATAAGGAAGATTCTCGTCTCTTAATCACCTTTTATATACTAGTTCATTTCCAGTTGCATTTATAATTTTCTTGTTTTTATTTCCTACTATAACCTACTACCAAATTTTCTAAAAAAAATGTTTTTAAATTAACATCCTTAAAAATATCCGAATATTCAAAACGTTTAAATTAGTTTACAACAGTTACCATCGAATGTCATGTGGATATTATGTCCTTTCCGCCATTTTAATAAATATTCAAGTACAGTCAATAACAAAAATCATTCAAAAATATGACAGCCTAGGCATTACGTGCCTTGAGCTTTTAGAAGCTTTGTTCGTTCTAGCCATAAATGAATGGAAAGAGACAAAATATGCATTAATTTCTATAAAAGAATTAACCGTTGCATTAAATAAGTGTATTTTAAATGAAGCTTTGCATGGTACAAGTAAATTAAAAGATAGTTTTAAATACCATTATTAAAATCAACCAAGATTTTCAGTAGTTTAAAATAGAGTTTTAGCATAAAGTTGAACTTAGTATTAAATAGTTTTAGCGATAAAGGAGTGATATTATTAATTTTTATAAACTGTTAACGAAGCCTTTTTAATAATACTCATTTATAATTTAGGGGGCTTTGTAAGCACGTAACTAGTTTTAATTATTTTTAAATAGACACTGCTTATTATCCGTAATTTCACGTAAATTGTCAAATTTAGATTAAAATACGAAACTAAAATACGTAACAATAATTAATAGATGTACCTACTTAGATTTCATGTTTTCTTAAAATACTACTTAATTAAGTATTTACATATTATAAAGTAAAAAGCTTACCTAAAAACTACATAGCAAACTAAGAGTTAGAAAGAAATAAAAATCCATTTCTGTTTATTTAGTAGTTTTAAATACCTACTTATCTGGATTATTAGCATAGTCCTAAGCCATAATACTTAATGCTTAAGAACTTGCGTTACCTTAAACATTAGAAGAATCCCTTTTCTTTAAAAAAAAATATGATCACCCAAATTATTTAACACTTATTCTAAAATTGAGTAGATATTTTATTTATTCATGCTCATTTTTAAGCAGGGCAACGTATAAAATACATTTTTAATCATAGCTGTGATAAAAAAGAATTATGTGACACAAAATGTATGAAAGTAGTTATAAAGAAAAAAAGAGAGAAAGTAGTTATAATTAAAAGATGGCGCTGTGTGATGATAGTACAAAATGGAAACTCTCCCAAGAAATTATTTATATATAAGTGTTTGAAAAGCAAAAATCACACATTTATTCATAAATTTTATAATTATCACCTGTTTAAAAGACTTAAGCATGACTAGATTATTTAATTTACGATCGCTGTGTCACATTAAAATAATTTGAACAACATTATGTAAAAGTATAGTAATGTAACAAGAATCAAGAATATAACAATAATCATTACCGATAATTCATAATTCAATGTAGCTATGTGACTGTGTGTAACAAATTCGTCCACTGATGTTATACAAATGTAAATATTTTAAATTTAACAGCACATTTTATTGAATAAATCATATAAATTAAACCGTAACTTTCTTTACCCTAAACACATTTTATTTTCCTTTCTTTGAGCCACAGAGGGATAGAATAATAGAGGTTGTGATTTCAACATAATTATTTAATAAAAATGTAACGTTTTACATTATGTTGGTCTTTTTATTTCGTCAGAATAAGAGATCCACTGCCAATGATCTCACCTGGATATATTCATGCCTGATTTCATATCCTACTTGTAGTGAATAATTAGTTAGGTACATAACATAAATAGATATTATCTATCCCAGACACAAAGTATTATCGGGAAAGAAAACATTGTTTTATGGTAATAAGTGAGAAGATATTAAGATTTAAATTCATGCACCTATACTATATTTTTCTGACTGTAAGCTTTTCTGATCCATACGACATTCCTATCCTATCTCGATTCCTTTCAAAATACATACTTTTCCCTACCTTTTCCTTGTCTGTGGCTAATGTACAAGCCGTACAAAGCCAAAAAAGCAAAAAAAAAAAAAAAAAAAGTGAGAAGATGGGATTTTGTGGAGGGTTATGAATCTATCTGGTAAACTTAGTCTGACGATTACCGAACACGAGCCTACCTAACCGGGCCATGGAAATAATAAATACTACGTACAACTGTACAACCGGGCTCTTAAAAAATCATTTTTCACTCGATTCTTGGTAGGACAATGTTGTCCTTTGCCGTCGCTAGGTAGCGCTAATTACCTAGTTGTTTTGACAATTGTAACAAAAATTGCAAAAACCTAAGTACAGGAACATACCCATTCGAGCTGTCAAATTCCGATTCCTATCTCTGTCACTCACTGTCAAAATCGCACATTCCTCAGTTCCCCACATGTTTTCGAAATTGTTTTTTCGTAAATAATTTACAATAACAACGATGGCCAAAGACCCGCTCAGTGAAATCGTCGAGTTTTTAAAGCCAGACTCCCGGATAGACTTGAAACACATCTCCATTGATCATTTAGTGGGATTATCTGCGTCCGAGAAAGGTGTAACAACTCTCCTCAAGAACGAGCAAGTTATTCAATCAATATTAGAGTTAACCGGTGATAAAATCGAGGAAATAGCTAAGAATGCGCTGCTAGTGCTGGTAAACGTGTCTGCGAGTGTTATGGGCGCAACGGAACTGTTAAAATACAGGCCTAGTAATTTCAAAAATGTGCTCGAATTATTGGTCAAATACGTTTTGGACCCTCAAAAAAGAGACGCGGATGCAGCTTGTATGATCCTATCAAACATCACACGATTGGAAGATGAATTAGAAGTGTGTTTAGACTCATTTATTCCATATTTGAACGACATTTTAAATGCATTCGTTAACATAGAATTCAACAAAAAAGGTTCGAACCTACATTACTTGGCGCCAATGTTTAGTAACTTAAGTTGTAGCCATAGAATACGGAAATGGTTGACCGAGGAGAATCCACACATACCCGTTATAAAGCTACTACCGTTTTGTAATTACGAACAGTCTAATATACGTAGAGGAGGTGCAATCGGTACTATACGTAACTTATCATTCGACACGGAATACCATGATTTCTTACTGAACACAGATCTGGATTTGCTCACGTATTTACTGAACCCGTTGATGGGTAACGAGGACTACCCTGACGATGAAATGGATAAGTTACCGATAGCGTTGCAGTATATGCCTAAAGAGAAACGACGGGAAGCGGACATCGATATACGGAAGATGATTTTGGAGACATTGAACAAATTGTGCACGAAGAGGCCGGGGAGGGAGTTGTTACGAGAGAACGGTGTATATTACGTACTACGGGAATATCATAAGTGGGAGAAGGATGCTAAAGCGTTGCTCGCGTGCGAGAATGTTGTAGATATTTTAATACAAAAGGAAGACGAGGTCGGTGCCGACGATTTATCAGCGGTGGAAGTCCCAGAGGAAATGAAAGAAAAGTTTGACAAAATGGATGAAGAATATTTATCTAATGTGTAATATAAATGTTTGTATGTACCTATGGAGTACCTAATATTTTATATTTATTAAAAAAAAATCTATGTTGATACTGAAGTAATTTCATTCTTGATTCTTGACCTGCTGGATATGTCCAGACCTATAGGCCTCTCCGGATTAGTCTATTATGCCCCACTGCGGGGCAAAGTGTAACAATTAAATTTTTTAAATCAGTAACGGTTGAAATGTAAGTAGGCTATTATGGCTAAAAATTGAAAAGACGTATTTTTTTATTAGTAAATTAGACTCAAAATTATAGCCCGTTGAAATTACGCGTGACGTCACTCGGTGAGGCATTTTTACGGGAGCGAGTGACGTCAAAGACTCGCACTCCTAACTTTTGATGCCTTGTATCTTTGCTATTGTTTATATGAATGAAAAAAGAAAAATACGTGTCTTTTATTTTTGAATAAGCTAAAAGTCGGACTAATTATAATTTTTAGCCATAATAGCCTATTGAAACGTATTTTCATAGGGATAGAAACATTGAAATCGTTATATTACAGTTATGTTCGCCACTTTGGACAAACAGCTGGAGATTTTACCATTAATCGCCACGCTGGGCAGGCGGGTTGGGTATCGCAGGGCGTAGCTCCCGCACCGGAGACGCTGCTGCCCTGCCCGTCATCGGCCTATGGTATTCAGCTACGCCTAGGTGATAGGTAATTAAAAGAAAAAACCAACATAGAAAAAATACTTATAATATCAAGGTAGTTCTTAGTCAAAACATTTACAATATTATATTGAAACTTAAGCATGAACATAATGATAACAAATCAAATAGATCTTTGAGACATTAAAATTATAGGAGGTAGGTAATTAATTTCTGTCTATATGGTGCCTAACTTAGCATTCTACATGTGTTTGTATATTTAATTTTTTTTACTTGATATAAGCTCGAGAAATGGGGCCCCATTTTTTGATTTGCCTAACTACTACGAGTAATACGAAGCACTCAGGGCTGTCTCTACCAGGGGGTGCAAGGGGTGCGGGGCACCCGGGCGCTGCTGGGCGCGGCGCAGGGTGAGTCCGTCACCCCGGCGTCGAATATACTTAAGACGGCCCTGGCAGCACTAGTATACAATAGGGATGTTTCCAGGGTCAAAATACTTACATTATATTTAGTCCGTATTTTCGATTATAAAAATATATTGGACACGTATTTTTCCTTTTTTTCATTTAAACAAAAAATAACAAAGATACAAAGCATCAAAATTTAGGAGTTTGTTTGATGTCACGCGCAACTTTAACGGTCTATATCTTTAATTTCTGTTCTAGTTTACATTTGAAAAAATACGTATCTTTTATTTTTGAAAAATGTAGAAGACTGACTAATTCAATTTTTTAGGCAACAAGCCTATTCTTTTCAAATCATTAATCTAGCATCGACTACATTGATGGCGTTTAAAAAAAATTGTAACGACACTGAATTTATATCCAAATCTATCCTCTATCAGTATCTTAACATCCAGACATATTTGTACCTTAACCCTTTGACCGCCGGTGACGCTTATACGCGATGATAACAATAGATTTTCTATCGTGTCTCATTAATCGGCGATCAAAAGATTAATATGTGATTGTGTGCACACGACTCAAGTATTGAAAAAAAAAACTCGAGTCTTGCTTTCCCCAACCGATGGGGACAATGGGAATTTTTATGAAGTCTCAGTTGCCCCGTTGTCACTGGAGGAGGGGGCAACAGGTACTTTGTTTTTACATGTCCTAGTCTCCCCCACTTGAGGCGTCGAAACCATCCGCTGAGATATCACATAAAAAAGCTTCACATTGATTGTCGTAACAGCCTATAATTAAGTTGGCACTTAGTACGATATTTATTTAAGCAAAAAAATTAATGTATCAGTGTAAACTTGTTCTAATCTAAATAAATAAAGAAAGTGGTTTGTTTTTGACAAAGATTGTTTAACAAAAAATTATTTAAATAATTAATATCTTAACGAAAGACATCGCATAGTCTGTACAGTCTTAGAATAGCGTCAAATCAAATGTGTGCTTGGTTCACTTGAAGGCCTAATTGGATTCAGATAAATGGCTCACTAAAGCCCAAAATACAAAAAAAAAAGTTTTCAGAAAAAAAAAAATGTTTTAAATACGTCATGTTTGTACCCACCGAGTTTCATGAACCCCAAATTAGGGCCTAATGCCTTAGTGAACCATGCTGGCCAAGAGCGGAGTCGATTTCAAACAAGCTAAGAAAATAATAATACAATGTTATTTTTACATATTCTTTATATACTTTTTTCTATTATTTGTACACTTGATGAAGCGAAATATGCTAGAAAAAAAATATCAATAAAACTATATAATAAGGCAAGGCATTTTTTTAAAAATACCAATTTATTACTCTGTAGATCCAGAATGATTTAAAAGTATAATATTTCACTTGACGATTCATAAGTGCTTGTTTTTACTCTTGAATAAAGATATTTTCTAACCTATTCTATTTTTCTTAAGTAAACGGCATTTTTTTTCAAGTTTTATTAAAAAGTTAGCAAGATAAATCAGCAAAAAAAGAACATGAAAAAATTACAAGATTTTTTTTTCATTTTTATACAGTACCTGCCTTCAAAATTAGCACATTGAGCTAAAATTTTAGCATGTTTTATTAAACAAAAGTACATAAATTTTATTTTCTACGATATTTTATTATCTAGTACCCGCACTTTTCGTCTGATCAAATGTAAAATTAACACATTGTATATTATCAAAATATAAAGTATACTATATGTAGCTACCTGAATAAGCCATTTACTGAACTACACTCTCTAGCAACATCGTGGCAACGTCTCAAAATGCCTAGGACATTACAAAATTAAAACATCTGTTGCCCCCTCCGTCAGTGACGTGAGGGTAACTGAGAGCTTTTTATAAAAAAAAATCCTAGTTGCCACCCTGAGGGGGGAAACCAAGGTATACGGAAGAAATTGAAATTTTATTTAAAAAAAACTTGGTTGCCCCATTAAAACTAGCCGAGCAACTGGGATAAAACACCCCCTAACAATGTCTACCTGAATGTACAAAACATTTTGCATCCAAACATTTTGACAGATTTATTTGTTGATGTGTGGTCGTGTGTACATGACGCAAGTAGTTTAGTTATTACTTAACTAAGAGTCTCTTAAATAAAAAAATGGTAACCGTTATCTACAAACTGTAGGACTTTTAGTATAACATAATGATTACTTATATTAATACTAGATGCCTCATATAAAACAAATAAACAAATTTCGATAAAATTTGGTATGGATATAGTACTAGTGCCAGATAAGCTTGTTACAGCCTTTTTAATGCCGGAAATCATCCCTTAACTTCTCAAGGGTTGAACTGAAATGAGGGCGAAAATGATTGAAACGAATTAACATAATGATACAACCCCTTTAGGGTTTAGCACCTTCTGATAAAGTCCCTGATAGCTATCCAACACATAACACTTACTAAAGATCTAGTTTTTCTAGATTAAAGTCCCAAATAGGCTATCAGGGACTTCAAACTAGAGTCTACATTGTCTTGTCCTTGCCGAAAAAGTCCCTGATAGTTACATGAAAATGTTTGGTATATCTGATGAATCTTTAACAAACATCCTAGCAGTGTTACCATTAGGGGATGTAAGGGAGCGACCTATCTTTTCGCTCCAAGCCACCCTCACCTGCCCGTGGTGCATCCTGCCGAATATCAAACGCTCTGGCAACCGACTGGTGGCGGTATAACCATTACGATTGAAGGCGTAGCTAAATACCACAGACCGATGACAGGCAGCAGCGTCACCGGAGCGAGGAGCTACGCCCGAGATACACAACCCGCCTGTCCCAAGTGGCTATTATGCGCAGCCAGATGTTTCCCCAAAGTGGCGAACTACTGGAGAGGCCTACCTAATGAAAAATGTCCAGAAGTGGATTCGATATTTTGCTTCATGATATACCTAGTTCAAAAGCAATATCCATAGAATTATCCATAACTACGTTCGTCGTAATACTATCGAGACAGCAATATAAGAGACTATAGTTCATTCGCGTTAAGAAAATAGTGACTGACAGGTCACTGACAGGCCACTAGCCAATTAAAACGCTAGAAATTATAATTTCTAGCGTTTTAATTGGCTAGTGGAAATTATAATTTCGAACGTTTTAATTGGCTAGTGGCCTGTCAGTGACCTGTCAGTCACTATTTTCTTAACGCGAATGAACTATAGCTGTGCCCGCAGCTTCGCCCGCGTTGCCCCCCTTTTTAGAGAAGTGGGGGGTTAGAAAGGGGGCAAAAGTAGCCTAAATAGATGTTACTCTCCATCCCTTCAACTAAAAAACCACTCCACTTAAAAAATCACGTCAATTCGTAGCACCGTTTTGCCGTGAAAGAAAGACAAACATACAGACAGACAGACGCACTTTCCCATTTATAATATTAGTATGGATAGTATTTAGTGTAATGATACTATTTAGCCAAACTTAGTTCTGTAGTATAGATAAGTCCATAAATATTCTTGATATCAACATTTTTTTTTGTAATAATAAGGTGTAAGATTTTTTTTTGATGACTTTACTAATGTCTATTATGTTAAAAACAGTGTTATATGTTGTGCATTATATATAATGGAGACACCCAATATACACAACCCGCCTGCCCAGCGTGGCGATTATGGGTATATCCTCCAGATGTTTGCCCTAAGTGGCGAACAACTGGAGAGGCCTATGTCCAGCAGTGGACTGTGATAGGCTGATGATGATGATGACTTATTAGGGACGGGACATAATATCATCACCATCATCATCATCAAAATCATCAGCCGTTCGCAATTCGACAGAAAACGCGGTGTGGGACGCCCTCCAGCGAGACTGACGACGTAATAAAGTAGCAAGATGTGGGCATGTCCAGCATTGGACCTCCTACAGCTCAAAAGTGATCGAGAAAAGAATGGTAGGTCGTGCCGCTTTTTGCTCGACTTGGCGAGAGCGCTGCCGTGCCCCCTGATGATGATGAGTCAACCTTAATGTTCTTTATTCGATGTTTTAGACAGATGATACAGGTTAGTTAGTTAGTTTGAATGGGCCGATGATACAGGTATAAGTTATCAGGGACTTATCAGCAAGTAGTTAAAACTTAGTTTACGTTCAATAAATTGAAATACACACTTTTGGCTATCAGTGACTTATCAGACATTAATTAAAGGTTAAAGTTTTCAATTTACAATACAATTAATAAACTATCAGTGACTTATCAATCAGTAGTCAAAGCTTAGTCTACAATATTCAATATTACAAAATACAATACAAAAATAAGTTCTAATTTCAATGACTGGGAATGGAACGAACTTGCGAACGAAGAGCGAACGTATGAACGCGGAACGAACTATGAACGCTGAACGAACTATGAACGCGCAACGAACTACTAACGTAGATCGAACTACGAACAAGTGACAAACCTTAAACGCAAGACGAATATCGAACGCAGATCAAACTACGAAAGTGTGTCGAACCACGAACGCAGGACGAGTCTCGGAACGCAGAACGAACTCCGAACTTAGATCGAACTACGAACTTGTGCCGAACTACGAACGCAGAACGATCTTTAAACGTACATCGAACTACGAACGCGGCACGAACTCGGAACGTAGATCGAACTACGAACGCGGCACGAACTCGGAACGTATATCGAACTACGAACACACACACCCTCCGTTCGCAGTTCGCATCGCATAACCCACACCAATGTCCGTCTCTACTCCGTCTGCGGTCTGTAATTCTTGACCCCCTCCATACGGGCTTTCCTCCTCTCAGACGGAGTGGCACCCTTGATCTTCGTTATAACGTGGGCACCCTTCTTAGAGGGGTCCGGCTTATATGACGTTGTCGCATCCTGGAAATAGAAATATTCTTTTTTTACTGGTTCGGTGGCTCAATTTGGTAGTGACCCCTGCCTTCTGAGCCAAGGGTCGAGGGTTCGAACCCCACACATTACAAACATTTGTGTGCATGAACGTGTCTGTTTGTATTGGTCTGGGTGTTTTCTATGTATAATATGTATTTATTTACAAAAAAAATGTATCTAAGTAAGTTTATCAGTTGTCTAGTACCCATAGTACAAGCTTCGGCTTAGTTTGGGGCTAGAGGCGCTGTGTGGCCCAGCGTGGCATGTCTTGGGTTATTTATTTATTTTCCCTTTTTTCATTCAAATAAACAATAGCAAAGATACAAGGCATCAAAAGTGAGGAGTGGGAGTATTTGACGTCACTCGCTCCCGTAAAAATGCCTCACCGAGTGACGTCACGCGTAATTTCAACGGGCTGTAACTTTGTAATTTTTAGTCTAATTTGCAAATAAAAAAATACGTGTCTTTTATTTTTTAATAAGCTAAAAGACGAACTAATTACAATTTTTAGCCATAATAGCCTATTGACCAGTACTCACATCGTCCCAATTCTCGTCTGTGTGCAGAGTGAGGGGCGCGGCGGAGGTCTGAACCTCGACTGTGGGTCTAAAATCGTCGTCCATCACATATATTTGGGAGTCCAGCAGGATCCTCTTCGGACACACCGTCACGTGGTACTGGGAATGAAGAAGTAATGTTTTCTATGTATAATATGTATTTATTCACAAAAAAAAATATCTAAGTAAGTTTATCAGTTGTCTAGTACCCATAGTACAAGCTTCGGCTTAGTTTGGGGCTAGGTGGCGCTGTGTGGGCCAGCGTGGCATGTCTTGGGTTATTTATTTATTATTATTTATCTTGTTTATCAGTTCTTCATCATCATCATCAGCCTATTGCAGTCCACTGCTGGACATAGGAGAGAGAGGTAGAGCATAGAGAATCTTCGCTCGAATTGAGCCGCCAGTCCGGGGAAGGACCTCCACCCTATAGAATACCGCAGTCAAATGACCTCTGGGTCGTATTTCTGTCGGTGAGTAGGGTTTCCGGAGCTCGTGGGGGGTTAGGGTTGGGCCGGCATGGCGGTGGCAACTGACAGGTAACTAACCAGTTACTTGCCAGTTGTCGCAGCGACTTGGGCTTCTCTTTCGCTGTCCATCAGGCGTAGGGAAGCCATTATGTTGAGCCACTATAAAAAAAGACCTCTTTTTATGCAAGAGGCGGCAGACTATAAAGAGAATATATCAGAGGAAGTCTGAAAGTTGCGCCAGTGACAGAAAAATTAAGGAGTAGCAGATTAGCATGGTTTGGGCATATTATGAGGAGGGATGAAAGGCATGTAACGAGACGAGTGTTGAGTATGAATGTGGAAGGATATAGAGGAAGAGGAAGACCGTAAAAGGAATGGATGGACTGTGTGAGAAATGATATGTGTGTCAAAGGTGTGAGTGTGGAGATGACGGCTGATAGAGGAGAGTGGAAGGAGAAAACGTGTTGTGCCGACCCCACTTAAAGCGGGATAGGGGCAGGAGAATTTATTTTTATTTTTTTTATTAGAGAAACATACAGCATCATATAACACTTATGGACTAACAATAATATGGTTGACACATTAGCCTAATTAGTTTCTACAAATATATTTAGTACACATCAGTTGAATAAGAGACGCGCTAACCATTGAAAGAAAAAGGTAAACAAGGAAATGAAGAAGTCAAAAAAGTCAAACAAACCAAGTCATGCAGGTTCACGGGTTTGTTGTGCCTTCAAAAGGTTACGAAAACGAGCCATTCCTACATGAAACATGTCGATATCACCATAAATACTGTTGTATTTGTTACTAGCTCTTCTAAGAAAACTATTTCTTCTATAATTAGTTTTGCATAAGGGAATAGAGAAAGTGGAGAATGATGCAAGAGGCGGCATACGAGCACGTGTGATGCCTGATGGTAAGCAGTCGACACCGCCCATGGACACGCGCAACTCATTTTTTTTTTATAGTAGCTCGACATAATGGCTTCCCTACACCTGACGGAAAGCGAAAAAGATGCCCAAGCGTAAGTATGTGACAGCATGTGCCCCTACTGTAGATACTCACGTCTAATTCAACATCGTTGACCACATGAGTGGAGTCGAAGGGACAGATGAGCTTGTTGCACTTCGGATGCTGCTTGCGACACTTTTGCAGGTGTATATGCATTCGGTAGTGCTCCACCTGCAAAGAAGAATTTTAACTTAGCTAGTTCATTGGGATGGGAAGTCAGCCTGTCCTGGTACATTTCAGCTGCTTCTCTTACTTCCTCTACCACTGTGTTCATCTTAAGTGCCTCATGGATTTCCGCATTAGTTACAAACCAAGGACCATTCGACAGGGTTCGCAGAATAGCATTTTGTAGTCTTTGGATCATAGACAGGTTCGATTTGCTGAATTTTAACTTAGTTCTCTTTCTTCTTCTTCTCAGCACTTATGTGTCCACTGCTGAACATATGCCTCCTTATTGGAATTCCAGAGTGTTCTAGATGCGGCGTCTCTAGTCCAGGTCGGCCCTGCCGTCTTTCTAATATCGTCCGACCATCTAGCTGCTGGTCTGCCTACGCTTCGACTTCCTTCACGAGGTCGCCAGTGCAGGACTCGGTGGCTCCACCTGTTATCGTCCCTGCGGCATATGTGTCCGGTCCATTGCCATTTCAGCTTCGCAATACGTTCACCTATGTCGATGACCTTGGTGCGTTGGCGTATGTGTTCGTTCCGGACTCTATCCCGCAGGGACACTCCTAGCATGGCTCTTAACTTAGTTACGTAACTTTAATCGAGTATCTATACAGGCTCGGTGGCTCAATTGGTAGTGACCCCTGCCTTCTGAACCAAGGGTCGTGGGTTCGATTCCCACCCGGGACAAACATTCGTGTGATGAATACTTGTGTTTGTTCCGTGTCTGGATGTTTATATTTGTATTCAAACATTTATTTGTGGTACCTACGTTGTTCTGATATCCATAACACAAGTGCTTAAGCTATTTACTTTGGGATTAGAGCAATGTATGTGATGTTGTCTGATATTTATATTTATTTATTTATATTTATATACTAGTTGATGACTGGATGGCTCATTTGGTAGTGAGCACTGCCCTCTGAGCCATGAGTCGTGGGTTCGATTCCCGAACAGTACAAACATTTGTGTTCATGAACATGCCTGTTTGTATTGATCTGGGTGTTTTCTATGTATAATATGTATTTATTTACAAAAAAAAGGTATCTAAGTAAGTTTATCAGTTGTCTAGTACCCATACCCATAGTACAAGCTTCGGCTTAGTTTGGGGCTAGATGGCGATGAGTGGCCCAGTGTGGCATGTCTTGGGTTTATTTATACTATGTATTTTGATTGGTACACTGCCACACCAGGGCAATCCATCAGAATGGTGGGTGTTTCCTCGGCTTCTAGGCATGACTGCTCTACTTCTACAAGTGTAGATAGAAGATTGTTACATACCTGGTGTGATTTATTGTAGGGACAAGTGATGATTTGTCTCGGTTCAGGATTTGCCATGTTACTGAAAAAAATTTTTAAGATAATCATTAGAAATCAGCAGTGGACTGACACGGGCTGATTATGATGATGATTAGAAATCACTAAACACCTGAAACTTATGAGTAACTTAGTAGTAATGATGATGGAGATTATTTATTTATTTATTTACACTTTACTGCACAAAAATGGTACAAAAGGCGAACTTAATGCTAGGAGCATTCTCTACCAGTCAACCCTTGGGTCATGCAGAGAGCAGATTTGTTGTGCGGTGAGTGTACAAAAGGAAACACAATAAAAGAAAATACATTATTTATATAAAAAACTAATATGTGGAAATATGCTAAACAAAGTAGGTATAATATACATATACATATAAGAGACATATACATATCGTACATAAATAGACAAATATATACCATGTACATATACATGTACTACATACAGTAGTAGATTAAACTTATGTTTATTTGTAAACTAGCTGTTGCCCGCAGCTCTGCCTGTGTGAATATTTGTATAAAACATAGCCTATGTGTTAATCTATACTTACTTATAATAAATCTGTAGAGAAGTCAATTCTGTACATGAAATATATTTTCAAAATAACTATCAGGGGGTGATTAGTAACGCGATACTGATGCCAAAAATGCAATCAGTATAATTTTTGTCTGTCTGTATGTTCGTTATAGAAAAAAAAACTACTGGACGGATTTCAACTAAATTTGGCACGATTATTCTTCATACTCCTGGGCAGGTTATAGTATACTTTTCATCACGCTACAATCAGTTGGAGCAGAACAGTGATGGGAAGTGTTGGCAAAACGGGAGAAATTTTTATCTGTATGTTTGAATGCGCATCATGCGAAAACTATTGCATGGAATTAAATGGGCTTTTACCAATGTGTTGCTAGAGGTCGAACTTAAAATTTAGGTACCATTTTATGGAAGTCCGTTATTTTTGAAACCCGATATCCACGCGTGGGACGCCGCCGGCACGGCTAGTCCAACATATAAGCTATATTACTGTAATGTTTGATTAAAATCCGTTCAGTAATTAATGTGTGAAAGAGGAACAAACATCCATCCATGCAAACAAACTTTCGCATTTATATAATTAGTAGGATTATTTATTAGTAGGATATCAATAGTCTTTATGAATAGGTAACCAAATTTATTAAGTTACAAGTAAAAGTTAATATAATTTGCTAAAATGTATTTCTATACCAACATGAATGGTTAGGTAAGTACCCACCTTATTATTTAATAATTTGAAAAGTACTACATAACCTGGGTACCTACTATTTTTCTAATTGGAAAGTTTAGAAAACTCCCGCCTTAAAGCAAATTTCGAGACAGTGTAATACTTATTCAAGAAAACAGTCTGAACTTGCCTCAATATTAGTTGTTAAATAAAATAAATATCCCCGGCTCGTGAACAGAAGGTTTTCGAAAGAATGTTTTGAAAGCAAAATGTATTGGCCTTCACATTTACCTTCAAAAATAACAAGAATACAAATTGTACTAAGGTTACCGGTGAATTTTATGTAACAAACTTACCTGAATCGCTTTTAACAAAATATCAATTAGATTTGGCAATAATTTGTAAATTACTGCTGATAATGCATTTAACTAAAAAAAAATCTCTCGAGTTTGACCGGTCAGCACTGCACACATACACAGACAGACAGATAAATAGAAAAGGCAGGCAGCAGAAAAAAAGAAACCGGCTGATTAAATATCTTTTTACCTACCGTAAATGCAAAGAAATCTAATAATAAACAGCTTTGGTTTGTGACACTACAGTACAAAGCGTTAAAAAGCATAGATAAAAAAATTAGAGGACTTGATAAGTAGTAGTTCCTTTGCCAGTTTTTTCGTTCTCTTCGAACTGTCACTTAATGTCACTGTCAAAAAATGGCAAGGCAGGCAGCAGTTGATGTTAGTCTGTCATTGTTCCTAGAGTTGATGGCACAGTAGTTGTTTTTGGTAGTACTCGCGCGATAAAGTCTTTAGCGGTGGTGTGGTGTATTTGTTTGCGATTTCTTAGTTGTATCATATTACGAATTATACCATTTAAATTCATTAAAAATGGAGGACCTGTTTCAACACCCAGTTCATTTTTCGGAAGGAATTAACTTGAGGTTTGTGTGCATGTATCTGTTGAAAGTAAAATTAGTTTCTAATATAAAAATACCACGAACATCAACAGAATACCTTATTCTTTGGAAAAATTTGGGGGAGACTTTTGCCCAGCAGTGGGACAGCATAGGTTAAGAAAGAAAGAAAAGAAGAAGTTTGTGGTATTTTTAGAACCTAAATAATGTTTGCACAGTTTTCTAGTGCGTTATTTTGTTTAATAATTATTTCTTGTTGTAGTATCGCTTAGAATAAAAAACTGAAGTAATTGACGAACGAAATTTAAACGAAATCTTGTTCAATATGTGGTATTTTTATACTTCATGAATCACTACATGTAATAATATTTTGACCATGTTAAAGAGCACATGTTTAAATTCGAATGTTTGTTGCATGTCCAAAACAGATATGTACACAGATTTGTTTTTTAAATTGTGTTTCTAAATCTCAATTTAAAATTAAAGAATAAATTCTGCATATCTTCGGCATCTTCTCAGCAAGATACATACCTAAATGCTAGTAGGAAAAAACATTTGACAAGCATTATTATTACTATAAGGGGCTGCGCAGACGACAGACTTTTTGTGCGATAGAGTCTGCATCTGAGACATTTGAAAAGAGCATCTAGGTCCCTACAGCTCTGCCGACAGAATTATCGAAGATGTGCGTTGAGTCTGTGAAATATCCGCTACAGATTTTTGTGCGTCATGTGCGTTACTGCATATAATTACATCACAGACTAAAAAGTGCGTCACAGATAGTCTGTCGTCTGTGCTGCCCCTATAGAATTTTTTTTTTTGACTAGCCTCTACTGTCCTACTGCTGGGCAAAGGCCTCCCCCAGTTTCTTCCACTCCTCGCGATCTTCAGCCAGCTCTTGCCAGACTGGAGAAAAATGATCCAGGTCATCACGCCATCTTTTCCTCAGTCTGCCTCTCAAACAGTGGCCATCTGTAGGCTGATACTGAATAGAATATTAATTAGAAAATATTCTCTTTACGCAGAGACCTGATGAGCTCAGCTGCAGAGTTCCACATAGACGTGGACTTCAAGAAGAAGACGGATCCCTTCAACGATGACCTGTCCTGCCCTGACTTTGATGATGATGATGATGATGATGGGTAAGAAGGATTTTTTATTACATTGCCATTAATAAATAGATTTCTTATTGAGTCTGGAATAGGATTAATAGTATTTTTTTTTGTTTATTTTTATATATTTTATTCATGTAGATATAAAATTACTGCACAGTTCAAGCAGACATAGCAAGAAACTTTTTTTTTATAGTAACTCGACGGAGCGACAGGATAAGAAACTACAAAATCAGAGAAGTAACGAAGGTTTCAGACATGATTGCTCGCATTGACCACCAAAAGTGGGGCTGGATGGGCACATGTTGCATTGTAGAACCGACAAATGGAGCAGACGAGTCACTCTATGGTACCCCAGAGAAAACTGTAGAAGGAGGGGGCGGCCAAGAGTGAGATAGAAGGATGAAATCCGCCTAACTCTGGGACCATACTGGACCAGGGTGGCGGAGGACAGAGCCCAATGGAGAGAGCTGGAGGAGGCCTATGCCAAAAGGCACACCGAGATAAGGGACATTATCTAGTCTCGGAGTAAAAGGGCTATCATCATCATCATCATCAACTCGACATAATGGCTTCTCTACGCCTGATGGAAAGCGAAAGAGAAGCCCAAGTAGCTGTGACAATGGGCAAGTGACTGGTCAGTTAGCTGTCTGTTGCCACCGCCATGCCGGCCCAACCTAACCCCTCACAAGCTCCAGAGACCCTCCTCACCAGCAGAAACACGACCTGGAGGTCATTTGGCTGCGGTATTCTATAGGGTGGAGGTCTTTCCCCGGACGGACCATTCAATTCGAGCGGAAATTCGCTATACCCTACCTCTCTTAAATTTTACTCTTTAATATCTATTTATTTATTTAATCTTTATTGCACAACTAGCTGTGCCCGCGGCATCGCCCGCGTTCATGTAGGTGTGTCACAGAAGTGTTTATTATGCGTGTTCCTATTCCATCCTGCTCCGTGACTCGATCTCTTCGCCCAAAAGTAACTAACTTCCATACAAACTTTCAACATTTATTTCACCCCCTTACTGGTCGAAATTTGAAAAACGCTAGAAAATGTTTGATTATTTATTATTATTATGACACACTAATTGATAATCTGAAAGTATTTATTAACACAATCCAATTACAAACACTCATTCAACCAGAGAGAGAAAAAGTAATAATCGGCGGGAACTCGATGACAGCTGTCGGTGTCACCGTTACGTCAAACTTCAACTGTCAACGTTAGTGCGGTGACTCTTGAGCGTGGCGAATAGTGCTGTGCCGCAGCGGTTGATTATTCTCCTCTAACATTATCAAGTGCTTAAATATACAGTTTTATGGTTTTATCTTTTAAAATTAAGAAATCCCATACAAACTTACAACCCTTATTTCAACCCCTTCATCCCTTTTTTCGCAATAAAAGGGAGCTTAAGTCCTTCCTCAGGAACTAAAGATTGTCTGTGCCAAATTTCATCAATTTGGCTTTCGCATTTATAATATTAGTAAGGATTCTCTAAGGTTATCCTTTTTGTGTTTTTCGGGTATGCACGGTTTGTGCTTCTGCCACTGACGACGGTGAAAGGCTTTGTATTTGCTTCGTGGTGAAAAGGTTATCGTCAGGTTTATCAAGTCTCGAACAAAGAGAACCTCTCACGTGTCAAAAATTATCAAAAACAATAATTTCGTGAAGAAACGTCAACGATTGACGAATGTGGACGCATGTTTCTGGCGGCAAAACGTTTCGTTTTACATAGTCACATGAGTCACAGTTCTTGGTGATGAATACTTTTAAGCCCGCGACACGCACGCAATGTATTGAATGAAACGGAACGTGCTTTACGTCAAAGATGGTGACAGCGGTTTGTTTGATTGTTGTTTGTCAGTGCCATCGGAATTTAACAAAATTCTCTTTAATCCGAATTTTGCGGGTATATGTTGTCGACTCAAAATCAATATTTTTTTATGTTTGGTTATTCGTATAAGGTTTCGATCGAGTCTACCGTACCCCTCGATGAAATTATTAATATGTTGAATGAAACGGAACGTGCTTCACGTCAAGATGGCGACAGCAGTTTGTTTGATTGTTGTTTGTCAGTGCCATCGGAATTTAACAAAATTCTCTTCAATCCGAATTTTGCGGATATATGTTGTCGACTCAAAATCAATATTTTTTTATGTTTTGTTATTCTTATAAGGTTTCGATCGAGTCTACCGTACCCCTCGACGAAATTATTAATATGTTGAATGAAACGGAACGTGCTTCACGTCAAAGATGGCGACAGCGTTTTGTTTAATTGTTGTTTGTCAGTGCCATCGGAATTTAACAAAATTCTCTTCAATCCGAATTTTGCGGGTATATGTTGTCGACTCAAAATCAATATTTTTTTATGTTTTGTTATTCGTATAAGGTTTCGATCGAGTTTACCGTACCCCTCGACGAAATTATTAATATGTTGAATGTTGAATAAAACGGAACGTGCTTCACGTCAAGATGGCGACAGCAGTTTGTTTGATTGTTGTTTGTCAGTGCCATCGGAATTTAACAAAATTCTCTTCAATCCGAATTTTGCGGATATATGTTGTCGACTCAAAATCAATATTTTTTTATGTTTTATTATTCGTAGAAGGTTTCGATCGAAATTATTAATATAGATGGTTTTATCTTTTAAAATTAAAAAACCCCATACAAACTTTCAACCCCTATTTCTACCCCTTCATCCCTTTTTTCGCAAAAAAAGGTAGCCTATGTCCTTCCTCATGGTCTAAAGATTGTCTGTGCCAAATTTCATCAAAATCGGTTGAGAGGTTTAAGCGTGAAAGCGTAACAGACAGACAGACAGACAGAGTTACTTTCGCATTTATAATATTAGTATGGATTAATAAGTGTACAAAAGGAGGACTTAATGCCACATAGGCATTCTCTACCAGTCAACCATTGGGCTAAGCAGAAAGTAATAATAAGGTAGTGTGCCAAAAAAGTTTGTAAAACAAATATCTCCTGCATTTGTCTCCTCTCTTTGAGGATTGCTTGCTGTAGTCGAAATTCATCTTGGGAGATTAGAATCACGAGTATAATTTTAATTTCTTTTTGTTGATTTGTCATTTGCAATCAGTCGCCATACTATGATCAGTGTGCCTAGCACGAACACTATCGAAAAAGCATGCGTAACGTAATCGTAAACGGGCGATAACTTTCACAACGTTAACGTACGTAAACGTAGTACCTCTTACGCACGATAGGGGCGCTGTACCAAGTTTCATACAAATGTTTACGGTAACGTTACGCATACTTTTTCGAAAATGTTCGTGCTAGGCACACAGATATGTTGAGTGAGGGTGACGCTTGTAGAGCAGAAAACCATTGTTTCACCGTCTACTTGAGTATGTGGCTTCTCTTCAATCTTTCTACCACATCATCATCATTAGCCTATTGCAGTCCACTGCTGGACATAGGCCTCTCCAGTTGTTCGCCAGCTAGGGCAAACTTCTGGAGGATATACCCATAATCGCCACGCTGGGCAGGCGGGTTGGCGATCGCAGGGCGTAGCTTCTTGCTCCGGTGACGCTGCTGCCCGTCAACGGCCTGTGGTATTTATTTTTCCACCACAACGACATCGTTAACTTTTTTTTTTTCTTATAGTAGCTCGACATTTTATAATGGCTTCCCTTCGCCTGATAGAAAGCGAAAGAGAAGCCCTAGTCGCTGTGACAACTGGCAAGTAACTTGTTAGTTACCTGTCAGTTGCCACTGCCATGCCGGCCCAACCCTAACCCCCCATGAGCTCCGGAAACCCTACTCACCAGCAGAAACACGACCCGGAGGTCATTTGGCTGTGGTATTCTATAGGGTGGAGGTCCTTCCCCGGACAGGCAGCTCAATTCGAGCGAAGATTCGCTATGTATGCCCTACCTCTCTTAAACCTAACTAATCCAGAGGCAAGTGGATTCGGGTGAAGGATGAGTATAATTTTACTAAACCTGATTTATTATTGCAGTGACATAGAAAATGCCCTGAAAAATATTGAAGATACTACAGATAAGCTGATGTTGTCCTCTCCGGAGTACCATTCATTCGACGAGCTGGCCTCAAAGATGATTGACTGCGTACCAAGCGGAGATGTCAAGATTCTTATTCTTGAAGAAGGTATGTAGTCAGCCCCGGATCTAGGGGGGGGCAAACCGGGGCACCTGCCCCGGGCGGCAGTTTCAGAGGGCGCCAAAATCATCACTACATAGTATAAAACAAAGTCGCTTTTTCTGTCTCTATATCCCTTTGTACGCTTAAATCTTCAAAACTACGCAACAAAACTAGATCACAAAAAATGACACCTATTATATATTAGTGTCTATATCAAGTTCTTGCCCCGGTTCGAAAAAATCGTAGATCCGGGGCTGTATGTAGTGATAACACAAGAATTGATAATCTGAAAGTATTTATTAACAGAATCCGATTACAAACACTCATTCAAGGCTCTATGACAGCTGTCAGTGTCAAACTTCAACTGTCAACGTTAGTGCGGTGACTCTTGAGCGTGGCGAATAGTGCTGTGCCGCAGCTGTTGATTATTCTCCTCTAACAGTAGATAGACCACTGTCTACCTATGCACTTTCACAGAGCTTTAGCACAAGTTTCCAAATAAAAGCCAATTTAGGTGACACTTAATATGAATATTTATTTACCTCAAATCTCGTGGCCTATATATAGAGACGGAGAAAAATCTCTACACCGCGGTACAGACAGGCCGGCTCGCTGTACGATGTAACGCCATCCCACGGCGGACAACCTACACTACGTGACACATTATGTCATGTGTACGTAATGTGTACGTAAATGGCTTATACAGTATGAATAAATGAATAGCCCAAGACATGCCACGCTGGGCCACACATCGCCATCTAGCCCCAGACTAAGCCGAAGCTATAAGGGTTATAAATCGTAAACTGGATTTTACCTTTATTCAATCATTATCATCATCATCATCAGCCCGTGTCAGTCCGCTGCTGGACATAGGCCACTCCTAATGTTCGCCACCATGATCGATTTTGGGCCTCTCGCATCCAGCACTTGCCAGCCGTCCTGTGCAAATCGTCACTCCACCTGGCCTGAGGGCGTCCTACACTACGTTTGCCGAGACGCGGTCTCCACTCAATCAATTTCAATATAATAAAGAATGAAGAAAAACATTTATTTAGATGTAAAGTGGTACGGAACCCTACGTGCGCGAGTCCGACTCGCACTTGGCCGGATTTTTTGTTATATCTCTTCTCTATATATTATAATTGCCACTTAGACCCTTTAGACTTACAACTCTTCAATTGTACTAAGTTTCTTTAAAATTCGTCGACTAGTTTTTGTTTCTATAACTAACATAGGTACAGACATGGCATCAGTATCGATCACTTTAATCATCCCCTGATAGTTATTTTGAAATGTATTTAAGGTACAGAATTGATCTCTCTATAGTAGATTTATTATAAGTGTAGATAAACAACAATAATAGGGATGTTTTGGGGGTCAAAATAATGAATGTACCTAATACATGTGAAATATGAACTAAATTACGTTATATTTAGTCCGTATTTACAACTGTAGACCTTAATAAATAAATATTTTAGATCATAAAAATGTATTGGATACGTATTTTTCCATTTTTCATTCAAATAAAAAATAGCAAAGATACAAGACATCAAAAGTTAGGAGTGGGAGTCTTTGACGTCACTCGCTCCCGTAAAAATGCCTCACCGAGTGACGTCACGCATCTAATTTGACAGGCTCGGTGGCTCATTTGGTAGTGACCTCTGCCCTCTGAGCCAAGGGTCGTGGGTTCGATTCCCGCACAGTACAAACATTTGTGTTCATGAACATGTCTGTTTGTATTGGTCTGGGTGTTTTCTATGTATAATTATGTATTTATTTACAAAAAAAAATGTATCTGAGTAAGTTTATCACTTGTCTAGTACCCATAGTACAAGCTTCGGCTTAGTTTGGGGCTAGGTGGCGCTGTGTGGCCCAGCGTGGCATGTCTTGGGTTATTTTCTTTAATTTACAAATAAAAAAAAAATACTTGTCTTTTATTTTTTAAATAAGCTAAAAGACGGATTAAATTTTCTAGCCATAATATCCTATTATGTTTCACAGGTACTGGACCATTAGTTCCCGTAGACGCTGAGGTCACAATCCACTATGCAGCTTACTGGGAGAAGAAGAAGATACCGTTCGACTCCACTCTCACCATTCATCAAGGGGAGCCTATGGTATGTCTCATATTAGATTTATATGTATATGTCACCGGAAAATAACAAAACTCGTAAATTGATCAATTTCCTGGATAGTTGATTAACTTCCGGAAAATAATAAACGGCAATTGAAATGTATTTTTTTTTTTTTTTTATAAGAAGAGCTTTCAGGATGACCTCACTCTACCTGATGGTAAGCGGTCGTGAGGTCCAAAAGTTAGGTCGACAGGCACAATAGAGCCCATTGCGCCTGTCGCCCTCACCCTGAAGGCCCACTGAGATGCCGTTTCACGCCCCGCCTAAAGAACCCAGGATTGTAAGAAGAAGGAAACACATGAGCTGGAAGGGCATTCCATGACTTAATGGCACGGGGCAGGAACGAGGAACTACACCTCTTGTATTATTTAATGTATGTATTTTAGTAAATTGATCAATCTACGGCAAGACCTTGCCGGTAAATAATCCGACGAAGGCGAGGTGAACGTTGATTGGTTCAATGACCCACGTGATGTTATACCGTCAACCAATCAGGGAACAGTGTAAGTTACGGGTAATAATGCACCGTTAAATAGTACATTGAGCCACTGTATGAAAAACGGATTGTAATGTAAAAAAAACGGGGAAAAAATAACTATTCCACGCGGACGTAGTCGCGAGCACAGCTAGTTAGCAATAAACATTATTTCATTCAACTCTTCAATCCACAGAAAATCCGTCTAGGCACCGGCCGTTGCCTGCCCGGCATAGAGATCGCTTTAAGCACAGTCCGCGGGCCCAGCGCGCGTCTGCTGGCGCTGCTGCGGCCGCGCGCCGCGTGGGGCCCGGCCGGCGCGCCGCCGCGCATCCCGCCGCTGCCCGCGCTGTTCGTGATCGCGCTGGACGGCGTTAGGGACCTGCACGCTGTCGCCAGGTGAGCGGAGACATTTTTGGGACTTTTCAGTCGATTTGAGACTTTTCAGTCGATTTGAGACTTTTTACTCGGTTTGAGACTTTTTACTCGGTTTAAGACTTTTCTCTCAATTTGAGACTTTTTACTCAATTTGAGACTTTTCAGTCGGTTTGAGACTTCGCTCAATTTGAGTCATTTCACTCAATTTGAGGCACTTTACTCAATTTGAATTTTCATTTGATTTGAGTCTTTTCACGCAATTTGAGTCCTTTTAGTCAATTTGAGACGTTTCAATCAATTAGAATCCTTTCACTCGATATGAGCTTCAATCAATTTGAGTCCTTTCACTCGTATCGAGTCGCGTCACTCGCATTGAGCTCCATTCGCCGCTCGTTACGTCGCTCTAAGCACAGTCCGCGGGCCCAGCGCGCGTCTGCTGGCGCTGCTGCGGCCGCGCGCCGCGTGGGGCCCGGCCGGCGCGCCGCCGCGCATCCCGCCGCTGCCCGCGCTGTTCGTGATCGCGCTGGACGGCGTTAGGGACCTGCACGCTGTCGCCAGGTGAGCGGAGACATTTTTAGGACTTGTTAGTCGATTTGAGACTTTTTACTCGGTTTGAGACTTTTCTCTCAATTTGAGACTTTTCAGTCGATTTGAGACTTTTTACTCGGTTTGAGACTTTTTACTCGGTTTGAGACTTTTTACTCGGTTTGAGACTTTTTACTCTGTTTGAGACTTTTCTCTCAATTTGAGACTTTTTACTCAATTTGAGACTTTTCGCTCAATTTGAGTCATTTCACTCAATTTGAATTTTCGAAAGGATCCAAAAAGCGTGGGCGTAGGTAATGGGTATTTTGTGGTGCAATTTATGTGGTCTTATTGCTAATAAGTGATCTCTTCTAGACAACCTTCAGGTAGAGGAAGTGTTAAATGAATTTTCTGAATAGAGGCGCAAAGTTGTGCAAACTATTTCATTATAGGTAAATACATATATGTTGTAAAGGTAAATAAATAAATTTATTATTATTTTCAGATTCAACGATTTACCGATGGAGCAGCAAACGAGATTCGATGTAACCATCAAAACTGTGATCGTCCTCCACTCCCAAGCGAAGGATTTCTTCGCAAAGAAACGCTACAAAGACGCCATTAAGAATTACCAACAATCCATGACGGTTTTAGGCCTGTCAAGGCCGAAAGACGAAACCGAGGAGGAAGAAATTAAAAAGTTAAAAATAACCGTCTATACAAACCTATGTGTGTGTTACTATAAGCTCAAAAAACCGAAATATATCTTCATCATGTGCGAAAATCTGGATCGCGTAAGCAACTTAGATAAGCATTGCAAAGCGTTGTACTATTGTGGCAAAGCGCACGAATTGCTGAGTAGACACGATATTGCGTTGAAATACTATAGGAAAGCTTTGAAATTGGAGCCGAAAAACAAAGAAGTTGGCAAAGCCTTATCGGAAATAGACGATTACATGAAAAAGTCGAAAGCGAATGAGAAGGAGTTGTGGCAGAATGCGTTTCAGGCGCAGCCGAAGAAAGAAAAAGTCAACTTTGACGTTGACGAGGACTTTCAAAATGGCGTCCGTGACATGTGTCAAGATTTGGCGGGAAGGACGGATTATGCCAAGTTCGATCTGCCGAACGGTTTGACTAAGGATGAGGTGGATTGTATACAGAGTTTGGTTAATGATTTTGAAGGTTTGGAAGTGTATGTCGATGGGGAGGGGAAGAAGAAAAAAGTGTCTATTGTTAGAAGGTTAATTTAGAATGAGAACTTTTTGAAGTGTTGTAAAGAAAATGTGAACTTTTAAAATGGCGTCTGTGATATGTCGGAATTTGGCGGGAAATGGGCTTTCAAGTTCAAGGACCTTTTTTAATTTTTGAGAAAGTTTAGATATTTTATGGAAGAAAATAGCTCTGATCAAAGAATGGAGGTGCATACTTTGTATGATATATTTTTTTATATAAGATTTCTTAATAAATGTGTAATTGTTTAATTATGTTTATTTATTGACCCAATCTTGTAATTCCGAATAATGGTGTTATCACAGAACAAACACATTCGAGTATATATTATATTCGAACATATTTGTGACATTCATATTTCAAACATTCATATTTGTGTTCTGGGATAGGCAGGTGAAATTTAATATACACAGCGGCACTCTTGTAATCCCATGGGACGATAGAGGGTAAAGGCCCAAGACCAAGGGTTTATTTGAACCGAACCCGGGGCATCTCGGTTGTTAGGCCTAGACTTCCAAACCAAAAAGGTAATGTTCTTTGACTAACCCGATTTGGACTTGAGCAACGAAGTGATTTTTACACAAAGAACATGGTGGGTAGGTGTTATTGTCCTTTGAATTTAAAGAAGAAAATGCCTTAAATTTTAACGAAATTAGTTTCAATCCATGGTTTCGATACTTCGGTCAAAAGCTGTGTATTAAACAAAAAATAAATTTTTTTTTTTTTAATAAATTCGTTCCTAATGGAACCGGCTAAGGTCTGAGACCATGCTGCCAAAACAAAAAATAAAAAAACATTAGTGAAATGGAACACGACCACGTGGCGTTTTGATCTGCTTACATTAAAAAAAAAATGGAAAACGCTAATGAAATTTAAAAAGGGAATAAACAGAAGAAATAACTCATTGTTCCTTAGAAACAAGTTCAAATCGTATATCGTGTATAACTATTGCATATAAATAAGAATTCTATAAAAAATAAAAATAAATAATCGCTCCGCGACGTGGCAATTCATCGACGGAGGAACGAAACGCAATACGTCAACGTCAAAAATGTCTGACGTGTTAGAACACGGTAGCTTACTTTGACTTCTCAACACTTTTTGAAAACGTTCTCAAAGGTTTAGCCAGCTTTAAACATTATCAACAGATATACTCGATAAGACATTATCGCACTAGTCCACGTATATAGCTTATATTCGCAGGTAATAATCGATTTTCCATGCCATATGTAAAGTTTCAGTGATAACATAAATCAAGTTACTAAAGTGCTTTTAAAGTATTTGCCACGGTGAATTTGATGTTGTAAGCAGTTTTAAATAACAATACGTGCGGTGGCCGACGTGTCCGTGATATTTTTCTGATATAGAAGTTTGATTTATACTCGTTTTTCAGGTTTAAAATGTTGCTGTTAATTATCGTAGCAGCTTTGATGCAAGGAGTTGTATCTCAGCAATATCAACAGAAAGTTGCTCCTGGAGTCCCGCCGCAGAATTACCAGGTATGTATAGTAATAATAATAATATTTATTTGCAATAATATGCTACAATATGTACTTGAATGCAAATTTTTATAAGTATATAATTTTGGTATTAAGTCTCATTTAATCAAGTGATAAAATTTAAAGTGTTATTGCTCCCTTAGTTTGGTCATAGTGGGTTGGTTTTTTAATTCAATGCTATATAAGACATCCTGCATCAAGGCAGGAAAGTATAGCCCCAGTTTACCGGCCAACTTAGTTTTGACGTGTCTCTCTAAACACTTGACATTGGCGAATTATCCGCGTCAACATATACGCGTGATAGAGTCATGAATATTTGTATGAAACATATCCTAGGTGTTAATCAACAGATAAGCAAAGCAGTAATATATACTGCAAAGTTTCATTAAAATCCGTTCAGTAATTTTTGTGTGAAAGAGTAACAAACATCCATCCATCCAAACAAACTTTTGCATTTATAATATTAGTAGGATAACCTGTCTTGGACTTTGATCATTTGTTTAATTAAGCATAAATTGTGGAAAGTTGTAAATACATCATTAATTAGTGTTTAAAATTAAGAACTAAGTGAACACATCGGTATTTTCCATCACATCCATTTTTTTAGATTGTGTGCCATTATAATAAATTGCAATGACGACATTGGTAACACAATGGCAAAGTTCATGCGATCCGAAGGTTTCGGTTTTGACTCCCGGTCGGGTTAATTTTGGTAAGTGAACCTTCCCAGGATATCTAGACCAGAGACATTTTAAGGAAAAGGAATTTCCCTGAATTGTCTATGGTCTAAATGTCCTGGTTCTGGTCTAGATGGCAAGGTAAAACCTTCGTATAATTGACAACTCATACTAAACAAATAGTGGGTTACCAAAAAATTACGAAAAGTTTACTGAAAAATTATGGTACTATGGGTACTAGACAACTGATAAACTTACTTAGATATATATTTTTGTAAATAAATACATATTATACATAGAAAACACCCAGACCAATACAAACAGACATGTTCATGCACACATTTGTTTGTACTGTGCGGGGATCAAACCCACGACCCTTAGCTCAGACGGCAGAGGTCACTACCAATTGAGCCACTGAGCCAGTCGCTAAATAAATATATAACCAAACCGGTTGGTATTACTAAAGTCGTATTTTCTTTTTTCCTTTTTTCAGAACTATCAACCGCCGCCGCCACCACAACAGGTGCGTTTAATATACGTTCATAATTCTTGTATAATATGACTGGAATTGGGAAGGGATTCCAGTGGGCAGCAATTTGCAGGGAATCTGGTAGCGCCGAAGCATACGGCCGCATCCCTGCCTGCCCTGGCCAGCCGCAGATAACAAGCGGCCGGCACTCCTGGTCCGGGGAGGGCAAATACCCCTGCCCCCGGCTCTGGGGAGCAATAAGGTGCTTCCTGGGCGGACCTCGTTGACGGTGTGGCTGCACCCACCACACCGTTACGCCCCTATGAGTGGATCGCGCCCCCGCACTCACCACTCGGGGCACGAAGGAGGTGAAAACGGCCTGATCTAAAGATAAAGATACATTTATTTACCAAAACATGTGTGTACATATTACATTTGCATGAATATAATTTCAGATGTCAGTGTTAGTTTTAAGTGTCACATGTTTTGCCAATAATATGGCGTGTAAAAATTGGGGTTAGTAATATTCTGGTTCATACAATACTAAGTTTTTTTTTTAAGCCAATTTACATACAATGTCAGAATTTAAAATCAAATAGGTATAATGTCATGTCAAAATTTATCATTTATGAAGTCATTTACATAGTAATTTTTTTTTTTTTTTATTAACCTATACTGTCCCACTGCTGGGCAAAGGTCTCCCCCAAACTTTTCCACAGGTCTCTGTCCAAAGCCAGAGCCTGCCAATCCTTTGATTGATGCACCAGATCGTCGCACCATCTTTTTCTGGGCCTTCCCCTTCGGCGGTAGCCATCCTCCGGCACCCATTGTGTGACGATCTTGGCCCATCTCTCCTCCTTCATCCTGCACACATGACCCGCCCAATCCCATTTTAATTTAGCCGTTTTATGCCCTACATCGGCGATGCCAGTTTGATAGCGAATGGAAGTATTTCTTATTCTATCAATGAGTTTGATGCCTAGAACACTTCTTTCCATTGCTCTTTGGCAGACCTTGAGCTTGGACTTTTGATTTTCGGTGAGTGACCAGGATTGAGCACCATAGGTAAGGATAGGCAGTATGCAAATGTCGATGAGTTTGCGCTTAAGTGACATAGGAAGGTCCCCCTTCATGTACGCCTTCATGGACCAGAAGCTCTTCCAGGCGTTATCGACTCTCCGGAGGATTTCTTTATCCTGCCTTACAGAGTAATAACATTTTTTAATAAGTAGCTTCTTAAATTGTATTTTAAATGCATTATCATTCAGTCAGATTAACTTACCACTCCTGTCTCCAGCCGCCCCAACAGCAGTACCAACAGCAGCAGCAGTACCAGCCTCCCCCCCCTCAGCAGCAGTACCAGCAGCCGCCCCAGCCGGTGCAGATGCAGCAAGTCCCTGTGCAGCAGGCGCCTCAAGGCCAGCAGGCCCCGCACGCTCAGCCTAGTCACGGCCACCATGGAGGTATATTAAGATTTCTTTATACTCACTGTGATGTATATGTCGCAGGCATCTGGTTGAATCTCCTATTCAATTGAATCGCTAGCGCGCTCATTGAATGACGACATTCAATTGAATGACTAGAAGAACGTTAACTAAACACGCGTCACTTAACCTCCAATTAGGTAGCGGATTGAAACATAGCCCTTTGAAAAGAGCGGACATAAAAGCAGTAGCAGATTGTAATTTAGTTCATTCTTTTCCCACGCGGCGTTAGTAGTCACCAAAACAAATATGGCGTCAAAGATGATCAAAAAGATATGAACAGTGTTGGTATTTTTTTGATTAGATTTACTATAAACTGACTTATCTTCTAGCTATATCTATACTTATAATAAATCTGTAGAGAGGTCAATTCTGTACATGAAATATATTTTTAAAATAACCATTAGGGGGTGATTAGTGATCGATACTGATGGCCAAAAATGCAATCAATAAAATTTTTGTCTTGTCTGTATGTTCGTTATAGAAAATAAAACTACTGGACGGATTTTAACGAAACTTGGTACGATTATTCTTCATACTCCTGGGCAGGTTATAGTATACTTTTCATCATATTTTTTATTATCTGTATGTTTGAACGCGCATTACGCAAAAACTATTGCATGGAATTGAATGCGGTTTTCACCAATATATTGCTAGAGGTCTAATTTAGAATTTATGCACCATTTTATGGAAGTCCGTTATTTTTGAAACCAGATATCCACGCGTGCGACGCCGCTGGCACAGCTAGTTATAATTAAAATGTGTTTGTTTCAGATCCCCAACTGTTGAATCCTTCAAATATTGCCCACGAAAGAGAGTAAGTTTTTTAAAAATTAATATTTAGTAAATCTTCGGTTAAAGGCGACTAGTTACTCTTATTTTCAAAATATAATTTGCGCATCACCTTGTACAAAAGCTCCAAGCCATCCTCACCTGCCCGTGGTGTATCCTGCCGAACAACAAACGAGGCTCTGGCAAACCGACTGGTGGCGGTAAAACCATCACGATAGAAGGCGTAGCTAAATACCAAAGGCCGATGACGGGCAGCAGCGTCACCGGTGCAAGAAGCTACGCCCTGCGATCGCCAACCCGCCTTCCCAGCGTGGCGATTATGGGTATATCCTCCAGAAGTTTGCCCTAGGTGGCGAACAGCTGGAGAGGCCTATGTCCAGCAGTGGACTGCAATAGGCTGATGATGATGATGATGATGATGACGAGTTGTTCTTTAGGTATTCAATTAAAGTCATTCAATGAACGCGCTAGCCATTCAATTGAACGGGAGATTCAACCAAATGACTGCGACATCTATAATACTATGAAAAAGAATACCAACCTTTTGACCTATCTATTCGCTTTACCATAGACACATTCAAGAGCACATGGATGTGCCTATAGACACATCCAAGATGTCCGAGCAGGAGCTGCAGTTCCACTACTTCAAGATGCACGACGCGGACAACAACAACAAATTGGACGGTTGTGAGCTGATCAAGTCCCTGATCCATTGGCACGGTGAGTGGAATTGACTAATTTGACCTTTATAATGTCTATGGTCAATTAACCATTTTGACCTTGGTATGTCTATGGTCAATGAGCTTTTGACCATTTTGACCTTGGTATGTCTATTTTCAATGATCTTTTGACCATTTTGACATTGGTATGTCTATGGTAGATTGACCATTTTGACCGTTGTAATGTCTATGGTCAATTGACCGTTTGCCCTATATAAGGTGTATGGTCAATTGACCATTTTGAAATTTTTAATATCTATAGTTAATTGACCATTTTGACTTTTATAGTGTCTATGGTCAATTGATCATTTTGATCTTTTAATATGTCTATGTTCAATGAGCTTTTGTTCATTTTGATTTTGACCTTTATCTACATGGTCGGTACGAGTATGTTGTGGGTGTTTGACCATTTAGACCTTAAAATGTCTATGGACAATAAGCACTTGATCATTTTTACCTTAATATGTCTTTGTTATAAGTTTGGATCAGTTTCACCTTTAAAATAAGGTGAAAATGATCAATGTATGATCCAATGAATGGTTGATTTCATTTTGACCATTTTGACCATTACAATGTTAAGCTATTTTTCATAAACTCAGTTCGTGGCTGAAGCACAAAACTCTTTAGACCCAATAAATTGTGCTAAGCTTTTAATCATTTTGACTTTCATACGCTTAAGGTCTATTTGTGCTAAGCTTCTGGTCATGTTGACCTCCATACGTTCAAGGTCATATGTGATGTCTAATATATATGTGTGTTTCGTCTTTTCTATGTTACGCGATCATGGGGTTTTCAGAACAAGGGCACAAACAGCATGGCCAGCCGACCGGCACACCTCCGGTCGAAGAGAAGATATTCAATGATGATGAGCTGGTCAAGTTAATTGATCCCATATTGAACATGGATGATCATAACAGAGACGGTTATATAGATTACCCCGAGTTTGTGAGAGCGCAACAGAAGAGTCAGAACAAGCAGGGTTAGATGTGTGATGCTCAAGTTTTGAATGTGGACATGTGTGTAGTTTCGGCTATTTCGTTTCCATTGTTTTGTGTAATTTTTTTTTCTTTTTTTTTTCTAAATGACTACGATGATGGCCAGGGCGGCCTTGTCATCATCACCGGACTGTATTTGTGTGATTTTATTAGTAGATTTATTGTGAAGACAATTGCTGTGAACATTTGGCTTTGGCGGTAACATTAAGAAAGAAAGAAAGAAAAGAAAGAAAAGAAAGAAAAGACGTTTATTCAGTGACTTACATAGAATAATACAATAAAATTTCAAACACAATATAGTGTCACCGAAAGGGACAAAATGCTCAGCATAAATGTCGCGGCGACAAAAGACGCCGTGACGCTGGTCTTCCGCACATGTCCCGATGAAGGAGACGCAACTGCGCGCAGCGACATTATATTCTTTTAAGATGCTTGTATATGTCACCGGAAAATAGCAAGAATCGTAAGTTGATCAATTTAATAGGTAGTTGATTAACTACCGGAAAATAATAAACGACAGTTGAAATGTATGATTTAACGTATGTATTATAGTAAATTGATCAATTAACGGGGTCTTGCCGTAAAATAATCCGACGAAGGCGAGGTAAACTTTGATTGGTTTAATGGCTCACGTGGCGTTATCCCGGCAACCAATCAGGGAACAGTGTATTAATTTACGGGTAATAGTGCACCGTTAAATAGTACATTGAGCAACGATTTGAGGACGATTTTACTTGTGTCAAATTCATAAATGACTGTCAGGCTACCGTAAATTGATCAACTAACTGAAATCCTTTGCGTTAAATAATACATTTCAACTACCGTTTGTTATATTCCGAAAGATAATCAACTACCTAGGAAATTGATCAACTTACGATTCTTACTATTTTCCGGTGACATATACATGAACATGAGTAATTAGTGCCAGCGACTTGGTACCCTTTTTTACTCCTCTTAAGGGATGAATTTTAAGAAGTTCTTAATTAGTGCTCTCCTACGTTATTAAAGGGTTCATTACGCAAAATTTCACATAAAAGCTTACTGGCACGCCCAATGGTTGACTGGTAAAGAATATGGTACTAAGTCCGCGTTTTGTACTTTCTTGTGAAGTGAAATTTACATAAATAATGGAAAGGTAATGGCCAAATTATACAAACGCTGTTGATTTTTTAAATGTAAATGGTGTGTTAAAAAGTGAATATGTTTGCCTAAATGAAAGATATGTCGGGATTTTCGTGAAAACTTAAATATTAACATTTGCAACATATTTTAATGAAGCGACTGTCGATGCTAAACTGCATTCGAAAATAGACCTTAGGGGGTTGACATTGCAATCACAATGCAAAGATTTTTGCTGTGAGTTGAAAATAGTTTTTTTTTTTAATTGGCCACAAGCTTTTTTATCGCCTGTCGCGGCTTCATCCGCGTCACAAAAACTTGTGTGAATTGTGAAATTCTTAAATTGTCAAAATCACAAATTGTCATAAACGCGAATTGTCAAAATCGCAAATTGTCATAAACGCGAATTGTAATATACCTACGCTAATTGTGAAAGCAGCGTATTGTGTCAAGTCTCCGAGCAATTTTCGAAATATTTCTCACCGTAGCTTTTATTAAAAAGTTTAAATTAAAAACGTTAATGAAATCAGTGAAATCGTTTTCAAAATAGGCATTTAAAGTGTAAAGTAAATCAATTTTTAAAGGCTCGACAAAGCGCATGCGATGCCTGGTGGTGCAGGCGTCCATTTTCTGCTGTGAGCGCTTACCATCAAGGTAGCAGTCACTTTAATAGCATAAAGAATGTATTCACTTCTTATAACACCATTAAAGAATCTTTCAATTACTTCAATTTGTATATAATGTTTGTACCTACGTTCGGGGTGACCCAATAAATATGATAATTCTAATAGGAATATATTAAATACAACATTTGTGACAGATCAAATAAATAAAAAATACTTCAACATTCCTCAATATATTGAAAATAATTTGACAAAAATTTTACTAAATTGGAAACAAGTGATTTTAACACCAAAAGTATGTTATATACTTTGAATATTTCTTGTAAACGTTGTGTTCTGAAATCTTTTCTCATTTTTACAAATATTCTTCTAAAATTAAGTAATTTAATTAGATGTATTGATTTGAGGATCCTATCTCATCTCCTGGGTGTCTTAAAAGATGATATTTCATTGAATAGGCATGATGACTAATTTTTGTTTTGTATTAATATTGATGCATCGCCCACTTATAGAAACATTGGTGAAAGAATTACTTCGCTTGTATTAAAAGTCTCCGAGCTATCACAATTTCAAAATCACAAATATGAACTCGCCCAAAAACGCTTCATGCAAACTGATACGAAAGCGTGACGTCACGTGTTCGTATTGCGTAGTGTTTTGTATGCCTCGTTTAAGAAGCTTGTTCGATGGCTATATTAAATAGTGCGTTTATGTTATGGGTTCCATATCAAAATATGTTTTAATTAATGTATGTACCTTAAACAGTGTTATAATGATTTTTGATTATTTTACACTTTTGAAATTGACTTTCCCGTTAAACTTTGAAGGCCTATCGCGCTCTCATTTTGCAAAATATTTTTGTTGTGATTTCTCAAATAGGTCCGATTTTAATGGTTCTTTCTGGAAGCTATCAAATAACATGGAAAATTAAACATAGTCTTCGACCCTATTAATCAGCCTGTCTAAGCCTTCCCCATAATAATAATGATTGTTATTTGGGGGGGTTTGCTTTAGTAGATAGCCGTGGTAGCCTAGTGGTAAGATCGTCGCTTCACAGACGTGAGGTCGTCGGTTCGAATTCGCGCGAGGCACGCACCTCTGGATTTGCAAGAATCTATGTGCGGAATTATACCACTAGCTTAGCGGTGAAGGAAAACATCGTGAGGAAACCTGCACATCCAGTTTAATTCTGAATGTGTGACCATGATCCAAATTTGTCTGGTTCCCCTTTCTGAGGGTTACGAAGGTCAGATAGCAGTCGCTTCAATGTAATAACCAGACTCGCTAAATCTAGGATCATGGTCAAAGCGGACCCTGGGCCTAGAGGCACAAACCGGGACAACGCTAAGAGGATGATGGGGGGATTTGCTTTAATCACTACGCTTGGTGGGTTGGTGACCGCAGTATGCGTTATTTGTACCCAAGTAAACGCAGCTTCCCGTTTCCTGATATTCCCATAGTCGTATATCAAATTAAATTACTTAATTATAATAGTTATCATCTTTATATATTTTTTCGGTGCTCAATATTGTGCTTCCATTTACATTTTTCCTCATATTCTAAGTTGGTTTGATTGCAACGATTTGAATTCGATTCCCGGTTTCGGGAAAATGTTATTTCATTTTGTGAAATTTTCATATTTACTTGCGGGCACGGTAGTGCTCCTGCCAAGTCGAGACACGCACATACATGTTTTCTAAGCTCAGTCGTCTTTCTTGAAAACTTGTCCTTTTTTACCCGATTACGGCGAAGTAAAAAGGAGGGTTATGTAGTATATAAAAACGAAGATATAAATTATTGTAATCAACCAGGTTAGAACATGTGGTTAACTGTCTTTTCTCGAATTTTCGTAATCTATTAAAATGTACTTACTTATTTATTTAGCAAAAGCTCTTGTGAATTTAAAAAAAAACTTTTTTTATATAAAAATCTCCATATAAAAGACTTATCTCTTTGCCATTTCTCAAACTATTTTTCCGGCTGTTATGTTATTTCATTGTTCGCGATGTCAGAGAATTCGAAATAGTATTTTTGTCTCGACGCATTCAGGATTCATATTTTTTCTTATAGAAAGCGAAAGAGAAGCCCAAGTCGCTGTGACAACGGCCAAGTAACTGGTCAGTTACTTGTCATATTCACCCTCGAGTCGATGTTAAATTGGTGTAATAATGTTTGTAATAATTGGCAACAATTAATTAATTAATAGACTAGACAACTGATAAACTTACTTAGATACTTATTGTGTAAATAAATACAAATTATACATCTATAGCAAATACCTAGACTACAAACCATTGAACCAAAATGGTCGTTAAAAAAAGATTGAAAAAACATTTTTTTTTTGTTATATGACGTCACAAATAATGAAATAAATATATACAGCCCATCTACAATTAAGTTTGTGTATTATTTTTTACACCAACAAGTTTAGTTTAAGTATTTTTAAGTCGGTCACAATTCCTCTTCGTATAACATGATTTTTACACAATCAAAATGTACTACTGTTTTTTTATAAATGTTGATGTTGTCTGTAAATGAGGGCTAATTGTTAAACTAGAACGAAGCGTGTCGAAGCAGGAAACCGAAGTGTACCGAAGCAAGAAAGCGAACCGTGCCGAAGCACAACAAAGTTTGGTTAAATACTGTCCGATTTTTAATGCATTTTCTATTGCTTTTAAAAAATCTAATCTTCAGACAATAATAATTTTTAAAAAATTTAGAAAAAAAAAATAACTTTTTTTAATGGTTTTGAAGATGTGTCTATTACAATAATACTCCATATAGAAAAGATAGATTTATTGTGTCGCAAATATTTTATACTTATTATCCAAGACTTGGAATTTTTTTACCCCAAAAAAATAATTAGCCCTCATACTTGTTTGACTTGATCACTAAGTATGTATGTATTTTATGTCATATAAATAATACAAATCATAATTTATATTACGATTAATAATATACTTTATGATGAATCGAATTTCATTTTATGTCTTGTAATAAAATCGTATTGATCGTAATACTGAATTTTTTTGTAATTATATTTACTGTCTGATACAGTTAATATTTATCTGGTGGTTAAATATCACACCTAAAAGTATTAAATTGTAATATCATAATGTTGACTTAATTATGTGCCAGTCATAAACATATTTGTATATTTTGATAGTATTTTTTGGCATTTTTTCAAAATTATATACATATTTTGCGACATTTTATTCATTTCATTGCTTAGAGTCTTTGCAAGTGGCAGGGAATGGGTTAAAATGAAAATGGTGTACCGATAAATTACATTAACCCGATGAACGCATTTCATTCGATTTTTATTGTGTTTACTGCTCGGCGTTCAAATGATTAACGGCCGTATTCACAAACGTTACTATGCGTCGCACGAACGCACAGGTACCCAAAAACCTATAGGATTTTGGGTTGGGCACTGTGCGTCCGCGCGTCCTGCTTTCTCAAGGGCTGTCAACGCACCTGTGACTCCCGAAAACGAAAACGATCGTTCGTTGAACGGATCGCGTATTTTTGCCCCATAAATCCCTCTCATTTGTCCCTCCCGTGTTCGAATATACGAACTAAAATTCGTCAACGTCGATTTTCAACAATTTAATTGTTATATGGGGCAAAAATACGCGATCCGTTCAACGAACGATCGTTTTCGTTTTCTGTAGTCCCTGGTGTTGCGGTGTCTATGGGCTGAAGTGATCACTTACCATCAGGTGATCTTCAGGCCCGTTAACCTCCTTTGTCATGAAAAAAAGTTACATTCTCTGCCCCTTACGGCTGGGGCTCGTAGCAACTTTCCGACGTGCCACCCTGTAGTATGCCACTGTTGGATTTGTCACCGTGTGTACATAGAAGTCTTTGGTTATGTTTTGTTTGTGTCGCATTTTTTTTATGGTTGTGTAAGTTTTACGGTTACAAGGTAAGAATGACAGATGTGAATAAAATTTATATTGAGTATTGTTGCTTTTTATTATACCTACACTGGCGTCCGCACCCGCTTCGCTTCGGGAATTTGGGATAAACATTTCATAGGGTTACAATACTGGTGTTTTAGTAAGGATCCCTAACCTTTTCTTGTAACTTGAAGTGAATATAGCTTAAAGCAGCGACTACACATTAGAGACATTTGCACCAACGTAATGTTTTGCGCCCAATGCACCAATGTGTGTATCGGTACTTTGACTCGAGAGTCAAAATGGCGAGTGTACCATAACGGATTAAATTGCACCGGTCACCAAAAAAATGTACCTTTTATGTACTATTGTACCTCGCGCTAAAAAATTTGTACTTTCTTCAAAACGGTGTTATTAAAAAATTAAAATACACCCGCCATCTTGACAGCAAGATGGCGGGTGTATTACACTTTGACACAATGAAGACATTGAGCGCGTTAGTCTTGGGCATTGGACAGTGATTGGACGCAAAGTTGAATTCAATGTGTGGCCGCGGTATTACATTGAAAAGGACAGAGTACCTGACTAACGGATACACACTCCCCCTACCACCAAAATCAAAAACGATCGTTCGTTGAACGCGGATCGCGTACTTTTGCACCATAAATTCCTCCCATATTATGCCCCTCCCGTGTTCGCCTATATGAATTAAATCAAAATCAATGAAAATCGACTGACGAATTTTAGTTCGTATATTCGAACACGCGAGGGACAAAAAGAGAGGTAGGGCATAGCGAATCTTCGCTCGAATTGAGCTGCCCGTCCGGGGAAGGACCTCCACCCTATAGAATACCGCAGCCAAATGACCTCCAGGTCGTGTTTCTGCTGGTGAGTAGGGTCTCCGGAGCTCGTGGGGGGTTAGGGTTGGGCCGGCATGGCAGTGGCAACTGACAGGTAACTAACAAGTTACTTGCCAGTTGTCACAGTGACTTGGGCTTCTCTTTCGCTTTCCATCAGGCGTAGGGAAGCCATTATGTCGAGCTACTATAAAAAAAAAAAAAAAAAAAAAAATGGGAGGGATTTGTGGTGCAAAAGTACGCGATTCGTTCAACGAACGATCTAGTGCAGTCAATGAAGCGAAAAATACGGCCTAACCTCCGAATTTTTTTACTGTGATCCGATTTGCATGAAATTTTGGAATTAGGCTTATCTTACCCTTAACTTCAAAAGTGAAAATGATCTGAACTCTGCCAATTATTTTTAAGGGGTGTAAATGACCCCCTCATGGAAAAATTTAGTTTAAGCCATTTTATCGCTAGAAACCAGTCTAATAGTAAGTGGTGAAATTGTAAAGTGTTTTCTAATACAATTACCTCATATTAAAATCATTTTCAACCCCTTGAAAATCTTACAACCCAAGCAAACAACCCCTAAATTGAAACAATCACAAAAAATACTTTGGTATGACATAAAAAGATGTAAGTATAGAGTAAGTAATATTTTCATCATCATCATCATCAGCCCGTATCAGTCCACTGCTGGACATAGGCCTCTCCGAATGTTCACCGCTTAGATCGATTCTGGGGCTCTCGCATCCAGCACTTGCCAGCCGCCCTGCGCAAATCGTCACTCCACCTGGCTAGGCTTACGGTTCATGTCCACGTTTCGGCTCCGTATGTCATAACTGGTAGAAGGCACTGATCGAAGATTTTCATCTTTAGGCACTGTGGGATCGACGATGTGAAGACTCGACGTAGTTTCCTAAACGCTGCCCAGCCTAGCTGAATTATCCTATTCACCTCGACCTCAAAGTTGTTTCCACCTAACTGCAATGTCTGCCCTACATATTTTTGAACAACTTCGAGGATGGCGCCGTGTACTACAATCGGATCCGGTAGAACATGTTCATTGAACATAACCTTGGTTTTGTCCAAGTTCATCCATAGGCCGATACGCATAGAGGAGTCAGCCAGTTCATTCAGCATTTGTGTTTTTAGGTCCTGCAGCGATTCTGCCATTATAACGATGTCGTCTGCAAATCGCGAGTGAGAGATGTATTCGCCATTTATGTTGACGCCACGTCCTTTCCAGTTCAGCGTCTTGAACATATCCTCCATTGCATTAGTTAATAGTTTCGGGGAAACGACATCCCCCTGTCTCACTCCTCGATGCAACGCTATAGGCCTTGTTTGCTGATTCTGTATTTGGACGGACATAGTGGCAGCTTCATAGAGACATCTCATCACTTGGATGTATCGCCAATCATTTCACATTGCTCCAAATATTCACTCCGAAACTTTCAGTTACTAAGTAGAAAAAAATATGATAAGTTTTTGGGGCATAACTTCTTAAATTTTCATGCTATCACAATTTATAAAATACCATTGTAAAGATAATTAAGAGAGCTACAACATCGTTTATTGCAATATATAGTGAAAAACCTTTTTATTAAACGGTGAAGGGTGAAAGGGCTTGAGAGAGGCTGTGATTGCGCTGCCACGCGCTCTTTAAATAATCATATCTCCGTCAATTTTTATTTCACAGAAAAAATAAAAAGACCAAATTGTTGGTCAGAAAAATATCTAAATTTTTAATCCCTACACATTTAAACGTATCTATCGTCATTTTTGAGATATTATGAAAAAAAGGTGGGTTTTTTAAAAATTTGAAATTTTCGATTTTTTTTCAATCACGACTTTTTTGAAAACTATGAGTCCTAAAGCAGCCAAACTAAGTACAATCTATCAAACTCTTTATAATTAAGTTAATTCTAGGCGGAATATGATTAATTTTAGTTTTGGTGGAAATGGCACTTGTTTAAACCCATTGATTCTAAAGAAAAAACAGTCGATGCTCCTCTAATTTGCCATACAGCTCACTTATTTTACATGCAAAAGACTTTTAATAGTGCTCATTTTAAAGCTTATTTCAAGCACTACAAAACCCTTTTTGATTAGAAAGCATAAAATGCATTTTCTCGCTGATAGATGGTATTGACTACATCGATGAAATTTCAGATAAAATAAAAAACGGCTTTGATCTTTAATATCTAGCTTAATATTGCACTTAGAATACTTTATAAAAAACCAAATTGTAAATTGTTTTACCTGCTTCAATTTTGTTCCTTATAAAATTTTCGATAAAACTTATATTTTTGGAGATATTTTAAAAATACCGATGAAAAAAGAGAAAATTTTTCAAGTTTTCAATTGCCAATAACATGAAAAGTATTAGATTTTTTGAAAAACTTTATAGATAATTTTTTGCTTAAATTTGGACCTTCAATCGATATCCGAGGTTATTTTGAAACAAAAACCATTGACCTCCGAGAAGGGGTGGCAACCACCCCCAGGGTGGTGGCGGAGTTCAAATCATTTTCACTTTTGAAGTTAATGGTAAGATGAACCTAATTCCAAAATTTCATGCAAATCGGATCACAGTAAAAAAATTCGGACCTATAATGCTTCCTTGACTGCACTAATCGTTTTGATTTTGGTGGTAGGGTCTCAGATGAGTGTGTACAGGTAGATATTATGTCATGTGAAACAGATCCGTATTTTAACTGACGGATGTGTTACTTCAAAACTAAATCCGTATTTTGACCAATGGATACGGATAGAGCACATCCTATCCGTAGGTCATGTTATATCAAAAGCATAGGTATGCGTATTTTGACTAGCGAAACAGATAGAGCACATTAATTCCACATGTCATTAATAGTTTATTTTCATAAAGATATGAATGCGTATTTAAACTGACTGGTATGTCACTTAAGTAATAAATCCGTATTTTGACTGATCACATTTACGTTTACTCCGTATTTTGACTGACGGGTATATCACATTTAGGGGCTGCGCAGACGACAGACTTTTTGTGCGATAGAGTCTGCGTCTGAGACATCTAAAAAGAGCGTCTAGGTCCCTTCAGATTTGTCGACAGAACGATCGATGATGTGCGTCTGTGAAATATCCGCGACAGATTTTTGCGCGTCGTGTGCTTTACTGCATACAATAATTGTATTGCATAAGTTAGACAAAAAGCGCATCACGGATAGTCTGTCGCCTGCGCCGCCCCTTAAACATAATCCATACTTTGACTGACGGGTATGTCACATTTAAACATAATCCGTATTTTGACTGACGGGTATGTAACATTTAAATTTAATCCGTATTTTGACTGACGGCTAAATTTAAAAAAAATGTGATTGTGTTGTTTTAATAATGATTATACAGTACCTACCTACGTGAACTCCCCACATAAGGTGGGAGTAGGTAAGTACTAAAGTTATTGTATTTTATTATCTGTGTTTAATTAAACATAGTATTCATTTATAATGTATTCAATTGATAGGTCCCATATATTCCCTGTAAGTTATGGGGATTTAAGGGAGCGACCTCTCATCCTTTCGCTACAAGCCAGAAGCGTAGCGTGTCTTGGCGGGGCCCCATATAAAAATTGTTTGGGGGCCCTTAGGAAGAGAAAGATTTGTCACAAAATTTGGGAAGTTTTTGCCTATGCACTTCGGGGGCCTCCATGGTCTGGGGGCCCCGTATAATTGATACGGCAGATACGGCGGTAGCTACGCCCCTGCTACAAGCCAACCTTACCTGTCCGTGGTGCATCCTGCCGAATACCAAACGAGTCTCTGGCAACCGACTGGTGGCACAACCATCACGATTGAAGTAGTAACTAAATACCACAGGCCGATGACGGGCAGCAGCGTCGCCGGAGCGAGGAGCTACGACGATGCGATCACCAACCTAGCGTGGCGATTATGAGTGATGATGATTGTCCAAAGTGGCGAACAACTGGAGAGGCCTATGTCCAGCAGTGGACTGCGACAGGCTGATGATGATGACCTTTTATTAATGTCTTGAAAACTATTTTTGACTGGCTCGGTGGCTCAATTGGTCTCTGCCTTCTGAGCCAAGGATCGTGGGTTCGATCCCCATTACGAACATTTGTGTGCATGAACATGTCTGTTTGTATTGGTCCGGGTGTTATCTATGTATAATATGTATTTATTTACAAAAAATAAAATAAGTAAATTTATCAGTTGTCTAGTACCCATAAGACAAGCTTGGGCTTAGTTTGGGGCTAGATGGCGCTGTATGGCCAAGCGTGGCATGTCTTGGGTTATTTATTTATTATTGTACATTACAATCGGGAGGTGGTCCCCGCTGAGTGTCTTACGACCGTAAAAGCTTACATAATTAAATACTGAAGTCTGGAATCTAGTACGTCCACGGTAGTCTCAATATGGCTTGAAAGCTACCACTACCATGAAGCGTATGCAAGTGGAAGGTTAATGAACCAAATCTATGGCGAGACCTTATATAATCCGGGAATCACAATGACCCCGCGATGTATAGTACAGGCAGCGCCATCTGTTGTTGATAGGCGGAACTAATGTCGGTTTCCGTATTGTAACTTGGGATAATGTACGTAGGGTTTGCTTATGATTTACTACATTATTATTATTTTCCAGGCCAAGTTGACGTAAATTACAAGCCCTACACAGACCAACAGATCGAGGAAGTAATGGAACACGCGATGAATCACGCCGATTTGAATAAAGACGGTTACATTGACTATTTAGAGTTCAGGCTCAATGATTATTTGGCTAAGAAGAAAGCTGAACAGGCTAAGAGCGTATCTAGGACCGCATAAAACTAAAAAAATGGGTAGATGTATTTATTTATTTATTTATTTAAACTTTATTGCACAAAATGGTACAAAAGGCGAACTTAATGCTAGGAGCATTCTCTACCAGTTAACCTTTAGGTCATGCAGAGAGCAGATTTATGTGCGTATATATATATATGTAGGTAGATACAGGAAGGGTGTTACTAGACCAATCGGTCGATCGTCGATAATGATGGAAAAATCAATAGGTCGATTGATAGTGATCACTATCAGTATGGAAGACGAAGACGTCGACCAAATTTTTATCGACCGATGTCGTTGATCGACCGTCGATCGATTGATTTAGAATAGGTAGATTAGGTACACAATTTTTTAAATAGGACCCATACTTTTACACTGTCATAATGTAGGTTAAATTTTTTTTAAAGTCGATAATATAATTTAGAGTCTATAATATTATTTTGTTATATTTTTTTATGATACGGATTTTTACCTCGTTTGTTGGTAGATGTCACCGTAACATTGTAATTACATACATTATAAGTAATCTTTCTAGCGAGGTCGAAAAATTGTGGACCGTAGTAGACCGTGGAAGCTTGTGATCGATCAAATAGTGCAGTCAATGAAGCGAAAAATACGGGCTAACCTCCGAATTTTTTTACTGTGATCCGATTTGCATGAAATTTTGGAATTAGGCTCATCTTACCATTATCTTCAAAAGTGAAAATGATTTGAACTCCGCCACCACCATGGGGGTGGTTGCCACCCCTTCTCGGGGGTCAATGGTTGTTTTTTCAAAATAACCTCGGATATCGATTGAAGATCTAATTTTAAGCAAAAAAGTTTCTATAAAGTTTCTCGAAAAATCTAATACTTTTCAAGTTATTGGCAATTGAAAATTCGCAAATTTTTCACGATTTTCATCAGTTTTTTTCAAATATCTCCAAAAATATATGTTTTATCGAAAATTTTATAAGGAACGAAACTGTAGCAGGTAAAAAAATGAACAATTTGGTTTTTTACAAAGTATTCTAAGTGCAATATTAAGCTAGATATTAAAGATCAAAGCCGTTTTTTATTTTATCTGAATTTCATCGATGTAGTCAATGCCATCTAGCAGCGAGCAAATGCATTTTATGCTTTCTAATCGAAAAGGGTTTTGTAGTGCTTGAAATAAGCTTTAAAATAAGCTTTATCAAAAGTCTTTTGCACGTAAAATAAGTGAGCTATATTGCAAATAAGCGGAGCATCGAATGTTTTTTCTTTTCAATCAATGGGTTTAAATAAGTGCCATTTCCACCAAAACTAAAATTAATCATATTCCGCCTAGAATTAACTTTATTATGAAGAGTTTTATAGATTGTATTAGTTTGGCTGCTTTAGGACACATAGTTTTTAAAAAAGTCACGATTGAAAAAAAATCGAGAATTTAAAATTTTTAAAAATCCCACCCCTTTTTCATAATATCTCAAAAATGACGACAGATACGTATAAAAGTGTAGGGATAAAAAATTTAGGTATTTTTCTGACAAACAATTTGGTTTTTTTTGTTTTTTCTATCAAATAAAAATTGACGGAGATATGATTGTTTAAAGAGCGCGTGGCAGCGCAATCACAGCCTCCCTTAATCGTGACTTTTTTGAAAACTATGTGTCCTAAAGCAGCCAAACTAATACAATCTATAAAACTCTTCATAATAAAGTTAATTCTAGGCGGAATATGATTAATTTTAGTTTTGGTGGAAATGGCACTTATTTAAACCCATTGATTGAAAAGAAAAAACATTCGATGCTCCGCTTATTTGCAATATAGCTCACTTATTTTACGTGCAAAAGACTTTTGATAAAGCTTATTTTAAAGCTTATTTCAAGCACTACAAAACCCTTTTCGATTAGAAAGCATAAAATGCATTTGCTCGCTGCTAGATGGCATTGACTACATCGATGAAATTTCAGATAAAATAAAAAACGGCTTTGATCTTTAATATCTAGCTTAATATTGCACTTAGAATACTTTGTAAAAAACCAAATTGTTCATTTTTTTACCTGCTACAGTTTCGTTCCTTATAAAATTTTCGATAAAACGTATATTTTTGGAGATATTTGAAAAAAACTGATGAAAATCGTGAAAAATTTGCGAATTTTCAATTGCCAATAACTTGAAAAGTATTAGATTTTTCGAGAAACTTTATAGAAACTTTTTTGCTTAAAATTAGATCTTCAATCGATATCCGAGGTTATTTTGAAAAAACAACCATTGACCCCCGAGAAGGGGTGGCAACCACCCCCATGGTGGTGGCGGAGTTCAAATCATTTTCACTTTTGAAGTTAATGGTAAGATGAACCTAATCCCAAAATTGTATGCAATTCGGTTCACAGTAAAAAAATTCGGACCTATAATGCTTCATTGACTGCACTAAAAGTGGAACTGTTGAATTGATATAATTTAAAGCGCGACGGAATTTAATTTGAGAATTTCACTTTTAATTACAGCATAGAAAAATTAATGTATCTACTATGTACCTACCTACGTTGTTTAAAGTATCTAGTAAATTAAATTTTTACACACTATTTTGATATTTTTTTTGTCCAAAACTACTTTCAGATTTATTTAAGCAGCATGTTCAAAGTGAAGGTATGTTTGCGCACTTAATATTCCTTTCCTTATGTATGTGTCGCAGTCATCTGGTTGAATCTCCTATTCAATTGAATCGCTAGCGCGTTCATTGAATTGAATGACTAGACCGAACGTTGACTAAACACGCGTCACTTAACGTCCAACTAGGTAGCGGATTGAAACATAGCCCTTTGAAAAGAGCGGACGTAAAAGCAGTCAAGTGATTGTAATTTAGTTCATTTTTTTCCCGCGCGGCGTTAGTAGTCACCAAAACCAATATGGCGTCGAACATGATCACCTGAGTGTTGATTTTTTTTTGATTAGATTTACTTTAAACTGACTTATACGTAATAATAATAATAGTGTGACAGCATGGATTTACTTATTAATACGCCGCCTCCGGATACTTTTAAAGAAAATTTTAAAACTAAACATTAAACAGTCGGCTTTTACCCATTCAACGACTATGGTAAAATGACGTTCAGTCAAGACGTTGAACGTTTCATTCAATAACTTGACGAGTTCTAATTTAGGCATTCAATTAAATGTCGTCATTCAATGAACGCGCTAGTCATTCAATTGAATAGCAGATTCAACCAGATGACTGCGACATATGTATTATCTATGTATGGGTACAGACGTAATATCAACCTAAGTAGATACCCTTAAGGGGCAGTGCAGACGTGACGCACTTTTTAGGGTTCCGTAGCCAAATGGCAAAAACGGGGCCTTATAGATTCGTCATGTCTGTCTGTCTGTCCGTATGTTACGGCCAGTTTATTCCGAAACTATAAGAGTTACATTATTGAAATTTGGTGCGTAGATGTAATCTGTTAACCGCATTATGATTTTAAAATAAAATCAGAATTAAACCCAAAATTTTTGGGGTTCCCCATACATAGAACTGAAACTCAAACCTATAGATACGTGTGGGTATCTATGGTTAGGTATTTCTAAATTATGTTGAGGTTTCTAACATAATTTTTTTCTAAACTGAATAGTTTGCGCGCGAGACTTCCAAAGTGGTAAAATGTGTGATAATCATCTATGAGAACCTCCTCCTTATTCGAAGTCGGTTAAAAAGACGGACTAATTACTTATATTACGGCAACAAGCTTATTCTATTCTTGCATCTCAAATTTCAGGTGAGGGCGAACCCGTAATGCAGATTAAGTATGAAGATAAGGATCTGATGGAAATAGTGGAGGGAGCCCTCGGACAAGCGGACAAGAATAAGGACGGTTACATCGACTATATGGAGTTCAAGTCTGTCAACGATCCATAAAGATCAAGGATCTACTTACAGGCTATTATGGCTAAAAATTGTAATTAGTCCGTCCGAAGACACGTATTTTTCCTTTTTTCATTCAAATAAACAATAACAAAGATACAAGGCATCCAAACCTAGGAGTCAGTGGCGTAACTACAGGGTGGCATGTCGGCAAAATGCCACGGGCCCCCAGCCGTAAGGGGCCCCCGGTCAGAGGAGAATCCAAACTCCCAACATTTACTGTATTACACATTTAGTGAAAATCTGATGAATTTGCCACGGGCCTCGAATGGTATAGTTACGCCACTGCTAGGAGTGGGAGTCTTTGACGTCACTCGCTCCCGTAAAAATGCCTAATCGAGTGACGTTACGCGTAATTTTAACGGGCTATATCTTTGTTATTTTTGGTCTAACTTACAAATGAAAAAATACGTGTCTTTTATTTTTGATTAAGCTAAAAGACGGACTTAATACAATTTTTAGCCATAATAGCCTATTGAGTTACCGAGCCAGTCAAAACTACGCAATCTACGTCCATTGAACATCGTTTACTTATCGTTCGTTCGATTGTTATTGTAGAGCCACTGCATCGATGTAAAATACCGTTATGTATAACGTAGATTTTCTAGTCAGAAGTTTTTTACACAATAAAATGAAACACATTTTTGTATTAAATTTATTTTAAAATCACACTTTTATCTTATTCTAAACAAGCTTTATACATAGCAGGATAGCAGAAATTGTCGTCTGTTTATACCTTTTGTCCCAGAATTTGAATAGGTATGTAGGTACAATTTTCAAAAAGTACAATAGGGAATATGCATGACTTTTTTATGGATTTATTGAGATCTTTCATCTTCCAGATACATAAATATCGAATAATTTTTTTAACTATCTTTTCTATTAAGCGAGTTATAAAGCGTTAACGTTATTGCTTAGTCAGAGAGATCCGACGTGGCGGATGACGTCACGTACCGTGCGCGCTGTACAAACTTCATAGAAAAATATGTTTGAGTGAGGGAGACGGATATATTGACTTTTAACGACTGTATCCATTGTCCATTTTCAGCCAATTTTGATTTTGTTTTCACTGTTCGTAGTATATTTTTATCTATTTACGATAAATTAGTTAATTTACATGAAACTATTTTTCATGAATATTCCCTATTCCCTTTCCCTACTCCCTATTAGTGAATGAAAAGTACCAGGAGTGCATAGTATAGGTAGGAATGGAATAGGTAGAAATAGGTAGGAGGTAATGACGTGGGAGGCCGACCTATGTCCGAAGACTGATGCAAAAAGGATATTATACCTAGGCACATAGATCACGAACCGAATTTCGAACCAAAGAAAGCCCTTTGGAACAAAAAAAGAATTTTACAAATCAGATATTCAGTCGAATTGAGAAACTCCTTCTTTTTCTTTGAATTCGGTTAAAAAGACGAGTAGTAGTTTGGCGTTAAAAAATTATCTTCTTTGTATCTACGTTATGAGAGGTAGGGCATAACGAATCTTCGCTCGAATTGAGCCGCCCGTCCGGGGAAGGACCTCCACCCTATAGAATACCGCAGTCAAATGACCTCCATGGTCGTGTTTCTGCCGGTGAGTAGGGTTTCCAGAGCTCGTGGGGGTTAGGGTTGGGTCGGCATGGCGGTGACAACTGACACATAACTGACCAGTTACTTGCCCGTTGTCAGACCGACTTGGGCTTCTCTATCGCTTTTCATCAGGCGTAGGGAAGCCATTATGTCGAGCTACTATAAAAAAGGGCTAGCCTAGATATACATTTCTTCTACCAGTCCAATGGGTTTTGCATAGCGTCTCGAAAGCTCCGACTATTCTCGCTATAAAACTGCGAGAACCACGTCCTGAAAGCCTTAATTGTCTTGTCCGTCCGTACGTACGACGGAGTACCCGCGAAGACCTTGCTGTTCCATATAGCTACGTCTCTTTCGAACTAGAAGTAACAAGAATACACGATGTTAATGATAATTACTGCTGGACTGCTGATCTGATGGCTCATTTGGTAGTGACCTCTACCTTCCCTACAAACATTTGTGTGCAAGAACATGTCTGTTTGTATTGGTCTGGGTCTTTACTATGTATAATTTGTCATCATCATCAGCCTATTGCAGTCCACTGCAGGACATAGGCCTCTCCAGTTGTTCGCCACTTAGGACAAACATCTGGAGGATATACCCATAATCGCCACGCTGGGCAGGCGGGTTGGCGATCGCTGGGCGTAGCTCCTCGCTCCGGAGACGCTGCTGCCCGTCATCGGCCTGTGGTATTTAGCTACGCCTTTAATCGTGATGGTTATACCGCCACCAGTCGGTTGCCATCCTGCCGAATAATAAACGAGGCGCTGGCAACCGACTGGTGGCGGTATAACCATCACAATTGAAGGCGTAGCTAAATACCACAGGCCGATGACGGGCAGCGTCACCGGAGCGAAAAGCTACGCCCTGCGATCGCCAACCCGCCTGCCAAGCGAGGGGATTATGGGTATGCCCTTAAAGGCGAACAACTGGAGAGGCCTATGTCCAGCAGTGGACTGCGATAAGCTGATGATGATGACGATGATGATCATAATATTATAGATGTTGGTCCAAAGTCAAAGTCAAAATAATCTTTATTTGTATAGGTTTTTATGAAAAACACTTACAAATCGTCCAAGCTACCACCGGTTCCGAAAGCAGCATTCTACCGAGAAGATACCGGCAAGAAACTCGTGTAGTTGCTCTTTTCAACATGGTGTTTACAATATTATTATCACATTTATACTTTTAACTACGACCACGTCATACAGTCTAGGGCCCTCAAAAACCTTACAAAATCTTCTAAATATATAAAATTCAAAGGTGACTGACTGACTGACTGACTGACATAGTGATCTATCAACGCACAGCCCAAATCACTGGACGGATCGGGCTGAAATTTGGCATGCAGGTAGATGTTATGACGTAGGCATCCGCTAAGAAAGGATTTTGATAAATTCTACCCTCAAGGGGATCAAATAGGGGATGAAACTCTTTCTAAGTCGCGGGCACTGCTAGTTAATTATAAATTAGGATTAGATAAAAAAAATGCACTTACCATGTAAGCTTCAGACTTCACCATCACTGCAGCCAAGGGGGCGTTGTAGGCCGGTGAGTATATCCGGTGGACCACCTTCTGCAGCAGAGGTCCCAGGGGAGTAACGGACTGGGAGACCAGGAGCGGGCCTAGAGGAGTCTTGAGGAGCAGGCGTACGTGACCTGGACCTACCTGTTGGATGAGTAAGATAAATCAGTCATCATCATCATCCTAGCCTTATTCCCGATTGTCTCAGGGTCGGCTTCCCAAACTGAGAGATTTGGCGAGGGCTAAGCTTTTACACAGAGCGACTGCCATCAGACCTCCGCAACACTTAGGGTAAGCTATACCCATTCCCAGTTTAGGCGTCAGAGTTATCATCATCTCTGATATGATGTAACGACTGCTATCTGAGTTGGTAAAGATAGCACCCGGGACCAACAGCTTAACGTGCCTTCCGAAGCACGGAGGAAATCGGTGTCAAATTTTGGTCACCCATCATCGGATTGACCGCGCCAATGGTTGCACAACTTTTGCGATCATTGTTAAGCGAACAAGACCGCGGCGCCACCGAGCTCCTAAATAAATAAATAACCCAAGACATGCCACGCTGGGCCACACAGCGCCATCTAGTCCCAAACTAAGTCGAAGCTTGTACTATGGGTACTGGACAACTGATAAACATACTTAGATACATTTTTTTGTAAATATATATACCTACATAATATCATACATAGAACACCCAGACCAATACAAACAGACATGTTCATACACACAAATGTTTGTAATGTGTGGGGATCGAACCCACGACCCTTGGCTCAGAAGGCAGAGGTCACTACCAATTGAGCCAGCACCGAGCCAGTCAGGATGAGTAAGATAAATCAGTAGCACATTACTTTTTTTAGCTCGTACATAATGGCTTCCCTACGCCTGATGGACAGCGAAAGAGAAGCCCAAGTCGCTGTGACAACTGGCAAGTAACTGGATAACCTGTCAGTTGCCACCGCCATGCCGGCCCAACCCTAACCCCCCACGAGCTCCGGAGACCCTACTCACCGGCAGAAACACGACCCGGAAGTCATTTGGCTGCGGTATTCTATAGGGTGGATGGAGGTCCTTCCCCGGACGGGTGGCTCAATTCGAGCGAAGATTCGCTATGCCCTAACTCTCTTCGACATACATACATACATACCTACACACACACACATCATCATATTCATCATCATCAGCCCGTGTCAGTCCACTGCTGGACATAGGCCTCTCCTAATGTTCGCCACTTAGGTCGATTTTGGACTTCTCGCATCCAGCACTTGCCAGCCCTCGCGGTCGCTGATCGGAGCGCAAGGAAGCTCCCCCACAACCCCGAAGGCCCTTTTAGTCCCCTTTTACGACAGGCAGGGATACCTCGGTAGTATTCTTACGCCCCCTACCGCAGGGCGCAACTCTAAGGTGCAGCGCAGACGGCACACTTTTTGTGCGCTAAAGTCTGCGTCTGAGACATTTAAAAAGAGCGTCAAGGTCTGCCGACAGAATGATCGAAGATGTGCGTCTGTGAAATATCCGCGACAGAGGCCCTACTACAGAAAACGAACTCTATCGTTCGTTGAACGGATCGCGTATTTTTGCCCCATAAATCCCTCTCATTTGTCCCTCCCGTGTTCGAATATGTATACGAACTGAAATTCGTCAACGTCGATTTTCAACCATTTAATTAATATATTAGAACACTGGAGGGACAAATGAGAGGGATTTATGGGGCAAAAATACGCGATCCGTTCAACGAACGATCGTTTTCGTTTTCTGTAGTAGGGCCCCAGATTTTTGCGCGTCGTGTGCGTTACTGCATATTTGCAAAAAAGTGCGTCATGGATAGTCTGTCGTCTGCGCTGCCCTTAAAAGGATCTGGGTCAAAGTGACACTATACCTGTTTGACAGTGACGTCTATATGGAACAGATCCAGTTTGAGGATCTTGTAGTCATGTGTAAGGGTCAGGTTGGCTGTGTGGTCTTCTCCTTTTGTCCAATTGGCTGTCCATATGTGGGACCCTGGGTATTAAAAGTTGTGTTTTAATAATAAAACTGTAGGAACAGACTTGTCCCTACGAAAAGTGTAAGTACTTCCGCCGAGCTAGGTGATTGTGCTCGAGGACCGCGGTCCCATGGACCATCTTGGTTTTACTAGTTTTACCTTATGTAGGTAAATTAATTTAGAATAAATTCTTACCAATTAAGTTAAGTAAAATAGGATATTTTTCCCCTAAGCTGGACAGCAGGGATGGTGAATGCACTGCGTTGAGATGAGCCACGTCTGCGCCGTTTTCTGGTATTTCCTGTTAACAAAATGGCAAAAACTTTAATAGGTATATAGGTTATGTAGCGACACGTAGCGACACCTATCTCCACATCGTTACAACTATCAACACGTCGCTACAATATGCAATCACTAGTTCCGCCAGCTAACAACAGATGGCGATGTAAAACCCGCGGCTATAGAAAATGAAATCGCTCCATATAACTTGTATGGAAGACGTACAACTCACATACGCAGTTTTTATCATAACGTTCCTGGATTAATTTTTTTTCTTTCTTTCTAAAGTCTACCTAATTTTAAGTCAATTGTATATGATGGTGTCTGAATTGTTTGGTGCGCAATAAAGAATATCTATCAATCTATCTAATTTGAAACTACTTACCTGTACATGAGCACTGACGACAAATTCGTTCCTGCCCCTGTAGGCCCAACTCCTGGCTTCCGGGGAGTCCTCCATCACCCAGAGGGGGGGTCTACCTTCAGCGTCGTGCCAGATCCAGACAGCCCCGTCTGCTTCCACCGTAGGCCAGGTCTTGATGGAGACTCCTCGTGGTGCTGAAGGAAACCATCTCGGTTAGAGAATTCCATATTTTAGCCGTTTGACAGATCTAAATATATATAACTAGCTGTGCTCGCGACTTCGTTCGCGTAGAATAGTTATTTTTTCCCCGTTTTTTTTTTACCTTTTTCATTATTTCTTCGTTCCTAATAGTTGCAGCGTGATGTTATATAGCCTAAAGCCTTCCTCGATAAATGGTCTATTCAACACAAAAAGAATTTTTCAATTCGGACCAGTAGTTCCTGAGATTAGCGCGTTCAAACAAACAAACAAACCCTTCAGCTTTATAATATTAGTTAAGATTCAAAGGTGACGGACTGATCTATCAACGCACAGCCCAAACCACTGGATGGATCGGGCTGATAATTGGCATGCAGGTAGATGTTATGACGTAGGCATCCGCTAAGAGAGGATTTTGATCAATCCTATTCACAAAGGGATCAAATTGGGGATGAAACTCTATTCGCGCGGACGAAGTCGCGGGCACTGGTAGTACATATATAAACGCCCAGACACGGAACAAACACAAATGCTGATCATACGAATGTTTGTCCCGGTTGGGAATCGAATCCACGTTTCTTGGTTCAGAAGCCAGTGTCAGAATTTTGGCGATGAAAAAGAGTAACTATCGAGTTTCTTGTCGGTTCTTCTCGGTAGAAAACGACCTTCCGAATCCGTGGTAGATTCATTATTTGTACCTGCATTATTTGACGATTCATAAGTGCTTGTCATAAGCCTACTTGAATAAAGATAATTATTTTTCATTTCATTTCAGTGGCCAGTCACCTACTCACCTTGTTCCAATCCTGGCACACTGACGCAAGTTCCATCGGAGCTGAACCTCCAACTGTGGAAGGGGCACTGGATGCAGTCCCCAGAGACCTTCCCCCCCACGGCAAGGTTGGCTCCCAGGTGAGGGCAGTACGCGTGGACGCAGTGGGGTGTCCCGTCTGACCCTCGGTACACGCAGAGGTTCTCTCCTGGAAAAAGGGATAAGTGTGTAAACCTTAGCAGTTTCCCATAAACCGTCCACTATTTTAGGGGCTGGGGGAAGTTTCCCAAAAAATAAGCGAGGATTGTACTGTGCGGGAATCGAACCCACGACCCTTGGCTCAGAAGGCAGAGGTCACTACCAAATGAGCCATCGAGCCAGTCAAAAAAGTCTGCCTAATTGGTCGTTTTACACCCCATACGTCATAAATAAAATGTGGCCTTATTATTTTTTACGCCTGATGGAAAGCGACGGTTACCTGCCAGTTGCCACCGCCATGCCGGCCCAACGTGAACCCCCCATGAGCTCCGGAAACCCTACTCACCAGCAGAAACACAACCCGGAGGTCATTTGGCTGCTGTATTCTATAGGGTGTAGGTCCTTCTGCGAACGGGTAGCTCAATTCGAGCGACGATTCGCTATGCTCTACGTCTCTTAAAGTTTATCCAGAACTTACCCAAAACATCAGCAGAGATAACACCCCCTTTCTTCAGGTTCATACTTTCTGCGACTGCGAACCATCCGTTGGGGTATGGCGGGGGTATCTTGTACCCCAACCTTCTAGCCTGTTGGGCCCTGGTTATCCGCACAGACCTGTCTGGGCCTGTTATGTGGTCGAAGCCTATGTCTGTCAGCTCCTGTGAACAAAAATAGTTTTTACTAGCTGTGCCAGCAGCGTCGCACGCGTGCATATCGGGTTTCAAAAAGAATGGACTTCCATAAAATGATGCCTAAATTTTAAGTTAGACTTCTAGCAATACACTGGTGAAAACCGCATTTAAATCCATGTGATAGTTTTTGCGTGATGCGCGATCAAACATACAGATAAAAATTTCTCCCGTTTTCCCAACACGTCCCTTCACTGCTTTGCTCCTATTGATTGTAGCGTGATGAAAAGAATACTATTTATAACCTGCCCAGGTATACGAAGAATAATTGTATACCTACCTACCAAGTTTTGTCAAAATCCGTCCAGTAGTTTTTTTTCTATAACGCACATACAAATACAAAAATTTTACTGATTGCATTTTGACTAAACACCTCCTGATAGTTATTTAGAAAATATATTTCATGTACCTACAGAATTGACTTCTCTACAGATTTATTATAAGTTTAGATTATTATCTACATCGTATAAGTCCGAAGATGCATCCTGCCGAGTAACGAACGAGGCTCAGCAGCAGACTGGTGGCGGTATAACCATCACGATTGATGCCGATGACGGGCAGCAGCGTCACCGGAGCGAGCAGCTGTGACTGGTGATTGCCAACCGGCCTGCCCAGCGTGGCGATTATGGGTAAAGCCTCCAGGTGATTGCCCAAAGTGGCACACGCGTGGCACAATTTTATATGTTTAACAGAGGTAGGGCATAGCGAATCTTCGCTCGAATTGAGCCGCCCGTCTGGGGACGGACCTCTACTCTATAGAATACCGCAGCCAAATTACCTCTGGATCGTGTTTCTGCCGGTGAGTAGGGTTTCCGGAGCTTGTGGGTGGTCAGGGTTGGGCCGGCATAGCAGTGGCAGCTGACAGGTAACTGACCAGTTACTTGCCCGTTGTCACAGCGACTTGGGCTTCTCTTTCGCTTTCCATCAGGCGTAGGGAAGCCATTATGCCAGGGGCCCTATTATATTGGACGTCACAACACCACGTCCGGTCTGACTGCTATACATATACCTATCTGTGTTGTTATGTTCTATTTTTGTGAAGTTTGATAAAATATGTACATGTCTAGATATTATTATGCAGTGATTGTATATTGTATGTTATCATTACTATGTTGTGATGTACCAATATAATAAACATTTCTTATTCTTATTATGTCGAGTTATTAAAAAATAAACAACTGGAGAGGAATATGTCCAGCCGTGGACTGCGATAGATTGATGATGATGATGATGAAGTACTCACCTTTGTATAAAGAACAGGACTCCAGAAACACTTGTACAAAACGTACAATACTAACATTAATATCACAGATGCAACAAAATATAAAATGTATTCGTAAAAAAAATCTAACATAGACCGTACGATTCTGAACGTCAAGTTCGCGTAAAAAAGTAAAATGTCACTTTTGAATTCCGACTTCAAGATGGCGTTGTGACATTTGGCGTACGTCAGCTCGGCGGCCATCTTGTTTTGGCACGCCATTTTGTCGGGGAGTGATGTTTTAGTCATGCGTTTGATCTGAAACAAAGACATGAATAAATAGTTGGATAATTAATTAGACCAAGGCCAGTACCGCCAAAAACGAAAACCCAAGACACGCCACGCTGGGCCACACATCGCCATCTGGCGCATAACTAAACCGAAGCTTGTAATATGGGTGCTAGACAACTAATAAACTTACTTGAGAGATTTTTTTTTGTAAATAAGTACATAATATAAGTACATATGGAACACCCAGACCAATACAAACAGACATGTTAATAAACACAAATGTTTGTACTGTGCGGGGATCGAACCCACGACCCTTGGCTCAGAAGGCAGAGGTCACTACCAAATGAGCCATCTAGCCCGTCAAAACGATCGTTCGTTGAACGGACCGCGTACCTACTTTTTGATTTGGGATCTTCAAAATGTAACCCAATCTTAGGGGATCCCTCTATACAACGACCTTCACCGAAGCGTTTATTGGATGAAACTTATTTTATTTAACTAACTGTGCCTTCGGCTTAGCCCGCGTTCATGTAGCTGTGTCACAGAAGTGTTTCTTCATCCCTTTTTTCGCAATAAAAAGTAGCCTAGCCTAAAAACGTCACATGTCCTTTCTCAGGGTCTAAAGGTTCATCATCATCATCAGCCCATTGCAGTCCACTGCTGGACATAGGCCTCTCCAGTTGTTCGCCACTTTGGGCAAACACCTGGAGGATATACCCATAATCGCCACGCTGGGCAGGTGGGTTGGCGATCGCAGGGCGTAGCTTCTTGCTCCGGTGACGCTGCTGCCCGTCACCGGTTTTTAGTATTTAGCTACGCCTTCAATTGTCGGTTGCCAGCGCCTCGTTTGTTATTCGGCAGGATGCACCACGGGCAGGTGAGGTTGGCTTGGAGCGAAAAGATGATACGCCGCTCCCTTACATCCCTAAAGGTCGTCTAAAGGTTGTCTGTATCAAATTTCACCATTACCAAAACCTCAATTTTGTAACCCAATAAAATGTTTAACTGAAATACGACAAATATTAACTTAAGTTTATATAGAATTTTATTTTTTTCTTTTGCTACCTACTATGTAATAGTTTTTTAAATTTTTGATGTGTTTCACAATGCCTTGAAAAGGTTAATTTGTAGCACAGACTAATACCACCTGTAAAACTACACAATTTATTGATGAATACTCCAAGCGTAGCGAGGGCGGATCGCAAGCGAGTGCGTATTCAATAAAACGCTTGCTAGATCATTTTCGGCTGCACAATTTTACCTGACAAAGGTGGCGTCTAGTGTCAAATATCATTTCCTTATTATTGAACATTAATTTACGCATGTCGACCTTTCAATACAGCTGTTTTGCTCACTTTATTTGGGTTAAACGGGTACCTAGCTCAGTGGGTTAGGAAATAGGAGTATTTCAGAAGGTCACGTGTTCAAACCCGACACGTAATTATGACTACAGACTGAGAGGAATGTTTTGGCATGTGAAATCGCAGTCATCTGGTTGAATCTCCTATTCAATTGAATGGCTAGCGCGTTCATTGAATGACGACATTTAATTGAATGTCTAAAGGACAACTCGTCAACTTGCTTAATGTAACTGTCAACGTCTTGCGTTACCTAACTAGCGACCCCACCCTGACTTCGCTTCGGGTATTAAATAAATAAATAAATAACCCAAGACATGCCACGCTGGGCCACACAGCGCCACCTAGCCCCAAACTAAGCCGAAGCTTGTACCATGGGTACTAGACAACTGATAAACTTACATAAATACATTTTTTTTTGTGAATATTATACATAGAAATCACCCAGACCAATACAAACAGACATGCTCATGCACACAAATGTTTGTACTGTGCGGGGATCGAACCCACAACCCTTGGCTCAGAAGGCAGAGAGCACTACCAAATGAGCCACCGAGCCTGTCTAAGATAAACATTTAATTAGGTTGCATTAAAGTTTTAGTTAGGATTCATAATCTTTTATCAATAAATAGGTATATATAGCATAAGTTCTCAGGGTGAATGTCCAATGGTGAAAGAACTTTTGAAATAGGGATGATTCCAGGGTCATAATAATTACATTATAATTTAGTCCGTATTTTCGATTATAATAATATCATCATCGTCATCATCAGCCTATTACAGTCCACTGCTGGACATAGGCCTCTCCAGTTGTTCGCCACTTAGAGCAAACATGTGGAGGATATACCCATAATCGCCACGCTGGGCAGGCGGGTTGGCGATCGCAGGGCGTAGCTTCTTGCTCCGGTGACGCTGCTGCCCGTCACCGGTCTTTAGTATTTAGCTACGCCTTCAATTGTGATGGTTATACCGCCACCAGTCGGTTGCCAGCGCCTCGTTTGTTATTCGGCAGGATGCACCACGGGCAGGTGAGGTTGGCTTGGAGCGAAAAGATGATAGGCCGCTCCCTTACATCCCTATATAAAAATACGTGTATAATAATATATTGGACACGTATTTTTCCTTTTTTCATTTAAACAAAAAATAACAAAGATACAAGCCATCAAAAGTGGGGGTCCTTGACGTCACTCATTTGCAAAAAGCTCCCAAAATCTGACGTCACGCGTAATTTTAATGGGCTATATCTTTGTCATTTTTGGTCTAATTTACAAATGAAAAAATACGTGTCTTTTATTTTTTAACATTCAAAAGACTGACTAATTACTTTTTTCGGCAACATGCAGGGACCGTATTTATTTCGTAGTTAATAATTTTTTTTTTTTTGCGTGACTAGTTTGAAATATACTCGTCATTAATATTGTTATTGTAATCAGTTCACTTATTTTAATTTAATTCAAAATCAATAATTGTACATTTTGTATTTATTTCAATATACAATTTTTCATTTTGTCATGCAGTTAAAAAAGTTGCAAAAAATAACTCACCGATCTGTCACATCTTGATCAAATCTTCTTCGAGATTCGCGCCAAATTTTTAAAAGAAGTTCCGATCTAAGACATCGTATGCATACAGCCAACGGTGGCGTACTGTTGGTTAGAGAATCCGTTTAACAGATTTTATATCGGAGCGTATAACACAATATGGCGGCATGAATCTTTTTTCGAATCCATTGTAAATGGTAATTAATTGAATATTTCATGCGTTGGGCTCGGGATCGATCGGGGCGATCTCAAGATCATGATAAATAATTGTTTTACAAGTCATCTTTTGATAATGTTATGTAAGGCTTTTTTAAATAAATGTCGCATAAGATCACAACACAATTCTAAATCTAAAATAACTGGTGAGCCTTGGCGAAACACCCGTGATGCGACTTTGTTTCGGTCAACTGACACGTGATTGATTTGGTTACTATTTTGCTGCAACGACTTGGGCTTCTCATTGTTTCGTTGTCAAATACGTACCTACATAATTATTTTTGAATCAACATAGGATTTCAAAATAAATAAACGAAAAACAGTATGTAATTTTTCATACATTTTGCTATAGAATATTTGATAATTAACAATTTAGTAAAAGCAAATCTTTATTTTATCTAAGATAATTATTATTCTAAAAGATTTCGGTACGTAAGACTAATATTTTATTATACAACATTGCATTTCAAAATAAAATCATACTCCGCCTTGTGAGGTAGGTACATTACACAGAATTTAAAATCAAATTATTCCACAGAAAAAAATGAACTCGATAAAAATATTCACTTGAAAAATATTCACAAAAATTGCAAATAATTCTGGTACATAATGCATACAGCCATCCAATCTTACCTGCATATAAATTCTATTGACCATCCTTTATGTTATTAAAAAATAAACTTTATTTCCTCAACCTAAGACAGATTTTCCCTTGTAACAATGAATTAAAGTATTTAAATTTCATATGAGGCGTCAGTTGTAAATCTTAAATATTTATTAGATCTTATTACATGGTGATAAAGTTAAGATTCGAACGCCTCTTAAGTTATTATTGTTTCACTGTACCTAGCGAGAGAGTGAAAAAAGTTAGGTTATAATTTTTAGAAATCCGCTTTTTGGAAAACCTTTAAATTTACTAACTAGGATTTCTAATCTCGAAGGAGATTGGTCAAAAAATAAATAAACATCATCATCATTAGCCAATCCAGTCCACTGCTGGACATAGGCCTCTCCAGGTGATGCGCCAATTTGAGTAAATACCTACTAAGCCCTAACTTTAATTAGTTTATAGTAAACGCTGCTGCCTGTTTCCTGCTAAAACCTTTGTCTTCTAGGACACCCACGGGATGGGTCTTCTCAATCAACAACCCTGCGCAGTCCACTGCTGGACACCATCATCATCATCATCAGCCCACATCAGCCCACTGCTGGACATAGGCCTCTCCCAATGCTCGCCACTTTGATCGGTCCCAGGCCTTTCGCATCCAGCTGGCAATTGACTGGTGGCGGTATAACTATCACAATTGAAGGCGTAGCTAAATACCACAGACCGATGACGGGCAGCAACGTCACCGGAGCGAGATGCTACGCCTTGCGATCGCCAACCCGCCTGCCTAGCGTGGCGATTAAGAGCTCCGGAGACCCTACTCACCAGCAGAAACACGACCCAGAGGTCATTTGTCAGCGGTTTTTATAGGGTGGAGGTCCTTCCCCGGACGGGCAGCTCAATTCGAGCGAAGATTCGCTATGCCCTACCTCTCTGTCGATGTATTATTTCCATAGAGTACGAAACCCATACTTTTTGCATTAGTTTGCTCTTTACTGCTTACTGAAGTCTTTATGGGAATGGTCATGGTACACTATGGTGTATTCAAGGACAAACTTATCATTAAAATGATACGATGCACTTGAATGGTCTTGAAACCTTAGCACTGAGAAAACTTAATTAAACATGAATGTAAATAAATATCAGAAAACCTTACTTACACACATATAGGTGCAGACGCAGACGGCACAGTTTTTGTGCGATAGAGTCTGCGTCTGAGACATTTAAAAAGAGCGTCTAGGTCTGCCGACAGAATTTTCGAAGATTTTGTTTTTTTTTAATGGAAGAGGGGGCAAACGGGCCTGAAAGTCACCTGATGGTAAGTGATCACTTCAGCCCATAGACACCGCAACACCAGAGGAGTCACAGGTGCGTTGCCGGCCTTTGAGAAATCTATAGGCTCGCTTTTTGAAGGTCCCTAAATCATATCCACTCGGAAAAATTGCAGCAGGAAGCTGATTCCAAAGACCGGTTGCACGAGGGAGAAAATTTCGCGCAAAACGCACCGTGGAAGACCTCCAACTATCAAGATGATAAGGATGAAATCTAGAATTGGTGCGAGATGTACGATGATGAAAAATAGCAGCCGGTACCAGATCAAACAATAGGGAATATGCATGACTTTTTTTTATGGATTTATTGAGATCTTTTGTCTTCCAGATACATAAATATCGAAGAATTTTTAAACTATCTTTTCTATTAAGCGAGTTGTAAAGCGGTAAAGTTATTGATTAGACAGAGAGATCCGATGCGGTAGTTGACGTCACGTACCGTAAGCGCCGTACTAACTCCATAGAAAAATCTGTTTCGCGAGAGAGAGACGGATATATTCACTTTCAATGACTGTATCTCGCCCATTTTTCAACCAATTTTGATTTTGTTTTCACTGTTCGTAGTAGATTTTGATCTATTTTACGATAAATTAGTAAATACCTGAAACTATTTTTCATGCATATTCCCTATTCCTCCGAACGATGGGCGTCGTCGTGTGCGTCAAGTTTGTAAAATATCCGCGACAGATTTTTGCGCGTCGTGTGCGTTACTGCATCTAATTGCAAAAAAGTGCGTTACGGATAGTCGGTCGTCTGCACTGTCCCATAGAGAGATAGGGCATAGCAAATCTTCGCTTGAATAGGTTATTATGGCTAAAAATTGTAAGTCTTTTAGCTTATTCAAAAATAAAAGACACGTATTTTTTATTTGTAAATTAGACTAAAAATTACAAAGATAGAGCCCGTTGAAATTACGCGTGACGTCACTCGGTGAGGCATTTTAACGGGAGCGAGTGACGTCAAAGACTCCCACTCCTAACCTTTGATGCCTTGTATCTTTGCTACTTTTTATTTGAATGAAAAAAGGAAAAATACGTGTCCGATACATTTTTATGATCTAAAATACGGACTAAATATAATGTAATTATTTCGACCCCCCAAAACATCCCTACCAAGTTACCTACGTGGGCCTGGCTAATATATAGCGAATTTTCGCTCAAATTGAGCAGCCCGTCCGGGGGAGGACCTCCCTATAGAATACCGCAGCCAAATGACCTCCGGGTCGTGTTTCTGCTGATGAGTAGGGTTTCCGGAGCTCGTGGGGGCTTAGGGTTGGGCCGGCATGGCAGTGGCAACTGACATTTAACTGACCAGTTACTTGCCAGTTGTCACAGCGACTTTGGCTTCTCTTTCGCTTTCCATCAGGCGTAGGGAAGCTATTATGTCGACCTACTACTATAAAAAAAAGTCGATACTAAGTAGGTATAACCTACTGGCAGTCACCAAACCGCCCGCCGAAAGTGATGACTTAGGCATCATCATCATCAGCCTATCGCAGTCCACTGCCAGACATAGGTCTCTCTAGTTATTCGCCACTTTGGGCAAACATCTGGAGAATTACCCATAATCGCCACGCTGGGTTAGACGGGTTAGCGATCGCAGGGCGTAGCTTCTCGCTACGGTGACGCTGCTGCCCGTCATCGGTCTGTGGCTTTAGCTACGCCTTCAATCGTGATGGTTATACCGCCACCAGTCGGTTGCCAGCGCCTCGTTTGTTATTCGGCAGGATGCACCACGGGAAGGTGAGGTTGGCTTGGAGCGAAATGATGATAGGCCGCTCCCTTACATCCCTGACTATATAAGTTAAATACCCCAAATGATGTTCGCAGGAAAATGATGAAACGGTCATATACTCGAGAAGAAGATTTGTTTTTCTTTCTACGCGATAAGCTTACCTGACTAGATTTTCCCGAAACATTTGCACTATTTCCTAGAAACATGCGCACAGGCATAGACTTTGCATATATTTGAGTCACTAGGTAAATACTATTTGGTCAAAACATATCATTTTACTTTCAACTAGTCGTTTATCATTCGTTTCAACTTATCTTATGAGGAAGAAGCTATTAGATAATAGTAAATTGATGTAGCTTGTGGGGGATCTAATATCTTTTCGCCCCAAGCCACCCTCGCCCGCTCGTGGTGCATCCTGCCGAATAACAAACGAGGCGCTAGCAACCAACACGATGGAAGGCGCAGCTAAATATGTACCACAGGCCGGTGACGGGCAGCAGCGTCACCGGAGCGAGGAGCTACGCCCTGCGATCGCACGCGCCCAGAGCGTGGCGGCTATGGGTAAAGCCTCCAGGTTGATCAAAGTTGCTAACAACTGGAGAGGCCTATGTCTTTTAGCGAAACTTCCATCATATGGGCTTCCTGAGAGGTTGTGTGGTTGGCTTGCCAGTTTTCTTGCGGAGCGGAGCAGTGTCGTTTCGTTGTCGACGGTTCTTGCTCTGAGGCGAAGCCCGTGAATGCTGGTTTTTATGGCTTCCCTACGCCTGATGGAAGGCGAAAGAGAAGCCCAAGTCGCTGTGACAACGGGCAAGTAACTGGTCAGTTACTTGTCAGTTGTCAGAGTGGCTTGCAGCAAAAAGATGATAGGTCGCTCCTATAAATGTGTCTGTTTGTATTGGTATGGCGTTTTCTATGTTTAACATGTGACTGGCTCGGCGGCTCAATTGGTAGTGACCCCTGCATTCCGAGCCAAAGGTCGTGGGTTCGATTCCCACCCGAGACAAACATTCGTGTGATGAATACTTGTGTTTGTTCCGTGTCTGGGTGTTTATAAATTTTATTTAAGCATTTATTTGTGGTACCTTCGTTGTTCTGATATGGGTATCAGAGTAAGTAGCTTAAGCACTTGTGTTATGGGTAACACAAGTGCTTAAGCTACTTACTTTGGGATTAGAGCAATGTATGTGATGTTGTTTGATATTTTTTTATTAAATGTATTTATTTATAAAAATATTAATATCTAGTATGTACCCATACTACAAGCTTTGCCTTAGTTTGGGACTATAATAGATGGAGATATGTGTGTGTCTCAACGTGATTTGTCTAGAGTTATTTATTTTTTAAGAAATATAAAAGAAGTTTCGTGTCACCCTGTAAAGACTTTGAATTAATATCGTGACTATAAGAATTATATTAGCTTTTAAGATAACAGGAACCTCAAAAGATCAACTAGATGTCATGTTACGCCATTATGCGGTCATAACTGTTCCTATCCCGTATAAATGCATGAAGAAATGACCGGGAATTTGAAATACACCAGGGATAGTGTTTTCAAAGTTACCGTTAGCAACTGTCGACGCCATCTTTAAGTTTCGGATGCGTTCGGATTCTGCATATGGGTAAACGTGTTTTTCAGTTGGTTTTTGTGAGTTTTTACGATTCTATAATTGAAAATGAAATGAAAAATGAAATGAAAAGAAATGAAAAATATCTTTATTCAAGTAGGCTCATGACGAGCACTTATGAATCGTCAAATAAAGCAAGTACAAACAATGAATCTACCACCGGATTCGGAAGGTCGTTTTCTACCGAGAATTTTTAGGACTATATACCTCATAGGCTCCTTTAGTGGACGAGTTTAAGCTATCTGTCTATTTGGGTGTCAGGACAGCATGGATCGCTCAAGGCGTTAGAGAAAGGACCGGGGTTTTTAGTAGGTCTTTCCAGCTTCCCCATCACGTTGAGACATTGGTGTCCGTCTATTTTCCGACAGCAAAATGAGTCCCACATACCCCGCTGTTTTGTCTAAACGGCGCGGCGGGGACGCCTAAAAGTATTTTCCCCGGCGTAAAACAAAGTACCGTCTCCTTCATATAGAGACTGGGGGACATTAAAATAGATGAAGGGTAGTGAAATCAGTAGAACTACCTGCGCTTATCCCTAAAACTTAAAAATTTAGATTTTTTGCATTTTCGGAAATTTAGAATGGATTAAATTATGACCATGGAAATTCACTCTCAGGACAACTAGCTTATTATAATTTAAATTGATTTAGTCTTTAATTAGTAGTGTGTCTCTATAAATTATTTTCACGAACTGTCTTGTATCCAAACCTACAACGAGTAATCCTACGGCTTAGTAAACTTTAAAAAACATGTCACGCCATAAAAGTTAATCCCCAATGCTGTATCCGAACGCGCCCTCAGTCCTATCCTGCATTTATTAATCTGAATACAATATGGATGTGCCATCTGCGTCAGAGGCGCATTAGAATAATGTTTACAGACATTTTGAATTTCGAACGAGAGGCGTCACGTACGCTCATTGCGAAATGCTGGCCGTGAATTTAGTCTATGGCTTGCTTTTCTTTTTAATTTCACCGTGGAGGTTGGATTTTGGAATGACAGTTTATTTTTTAAGCAGAACGGATGTCTGTAGAATTGCAGCTGCGCGGCCGTTTCAGGCTTTCGTAATCTCAAATCAACACTTATCAACAAAAAAAGAACTACCAACTAAGATCAGCATTACGAATCAATTTTAAAGTAGTATTTAACCAAAATTCTTAATTTAATTAAAACCGATTAATATTCAGGCAATTGGCTTGCAAAATTTTTGACGTCACATTGTTGTAAAACCGTACAAAATACATGACGTAGGTAAACATATTTTTAGAGCTACATAGATTTTTTTTATAGTAGCTAGACATAATGGCTTCCATACGCCTGATGGAAAGCGAAAGAGAAACCCAAGTCGCTCTGACAGCGGGCAAGTAACTGGTTAGTTACCTGACAGTTGCCACCGCCATGCCGGCTTAACCCTAACCCCCCACGACCTCCGGAAACCCTACTCACCGGCAGAAACACGACCCGGAGGTCATTTGGCTGCGGTATTCTATAGGGTGGAGGTCCTTCCCCGAACGGGCAGCTCAATTCGAGCGAAGATTCGCTATGCCCTACCTCTATTATAATTGACATGTCAGTATGTTTGTGCACATCCTCATTAAAGAAAGCTCTTCACATTACGATCACTACTAAAATGTGTCTTTTATCAATGTAAAAGAAATGGCCTTTAAATCAACGGCTTAAAAATAAAAGTAAGTGACATTTCCCGTAACTTAGTCACGCACGCACGGTGTGCGTACTGCGAAAGTGTTTTCAATTTGTTTGTCGCTTTTTCATAACTAATATGCCTGCTTTCTTTATTGCCATCTTAGATTCAAAAGAAAGGGTTCCTTGGTATGACTCGGGTTTGAAAATAAGCCTTTTATTCATTTATTTACATTCATATTTCATTAAGTTTTCTCAGTGCTAAGGTTTTAATACCATTCAAGTGCATCGTATCATCGTAACTATGTTTACCTATTTTATTTTTTTTATAATAGCACGTCAAAATGACTGCGTCCTGCCTGATGTTAAGCAAACGACGAAGTCCAAAAAGTGTAAGCGATCCTCATCACACATGGTTAGTGCAATGTGGATCGATCACACTATGACGGCCTGCATAAGTGCCGCTTCACGCCCCGTTTAAAAGACCCAAGACTATAAGAGGAAGGGAACACGTGTGCTGGAAGAGAGTTCCACAGCCTAATTGTACGACAAAAGTAAGATTTACTGTACTTTATAGTACGAGAGCCAATTGACTGCACAGTATTCTTGTGACATCTCAAGCCTGCACGCGTAGTTCTATTCAGAGAGGGAGGGAAATCATCATCCTAGCCTTTTTCCCGATTGTCTCAGGGTCGGCTTCCCAAACTGAGAGATTTGGCGAGGGCTAAGCTTTTACACAGAGCGACTGCCATCAGACAACAACACTTAGGGTAAGCTATACCCATTCCCAGTTGGGCGTCAGAGTTATCATAATCTCTGATATGATGTGACGACTGCTATCTGAGTTGGTAAAGATAGCACCCGGGACCAACAGCTTAACGTGCCTTCCGAAGCACGGAGGAAATCGGTGTCAAATTTTGCGGCACTTCTTCTTAGCAGGCTACACGTCGAAGTGCTGGTAGGAAAAAAGTTTGACGTGCAAAAGTATTACTAGTGAATCTATTTGCAGAAATAAACTATTTTATTTTTTAAAGATCAAAGAGATCTGTAGATTATACGGAACTGAATTACTTTTTATGTCTGAGGCTTCGTTAGTGCCTTATTTAAACTTGATACTAAGCAAAAGTGGTTTTCATGGAAGATGAAAGCACGGCCTTGCAAGCCATAAACTTTGAGAATGTAAATATCGATTACGAACTGTCAGAACCAGCCATTTCGTTTGAATTTATAAATATGTGAAGAGTATTATTTGTTATTTACTAAAGATATAGGTTGACTGCCTCGTTGCATTGGTTGGATGTAAGGAAGCGACCTATCATCATTTCGCTCCAAGCCAACCTCACCTGCCCGTGGTGCATCCTACCGAATAACAAACGCGGCGCTGGCAACCGACCGGTATAACCGTCACAATTGAAGGTGTAGCTAAATACCACAGGCCGATGACGGACAGCACTGTCACCGGAGCGAGAAACTACCCCCTGCGATCGCCAACCGCCTGCCCAGCGTGGGGATTATGGGTATATCCTCCAGATGTTTGCCCTAAGTGGCAAAAAACTGGAGAGGCCTATGTCCAGCAGTGGACTGCTATAGGCTGATGATGATGATGACGCCTCGTTGCAGTTTTTTTTTTGACTGCGTTGAATGACTGTGTCCTGCCTGATGTTAAGCAAACGACGAAGTCCAAAAAGAGTAAGCGATGCTCATCACATCTGGTTAGTGCAACGCGGATCGATCACACTATAATTTTTTACTCTGGATGTGACAACAACGCCATGTCCGGTCTTTAGTTTTGTGTACTTCTTTTATTTTATTCTATGTATTGCAACAGATGATGATCACCATCCACTGCTGGGCAAAGGCCTCTCCGCTTTGTGTAAAACATCTGAAGACTTTGCCCACAATCGCCACTTGGGGCAGGCGGGTTGGATATCGCATGGCGTAGCTCCTCGCTCCGGTGCTGTCATCGGTCTGTGGTATTTAGCTACGCCTTCAATCGAGATGGTTATATCGCCACCAGTCGGTTGCCAGCGCCTCGTTTGTTATTCGAAAGATGATTCCCTTACATTCCTGCCATGAAAGCAAATTAACACAGGGTGACATTTTCTTCCACTAGACGGGGAAGTTATAGATGCTGTAACAAATCGCTACGCAGTACATTTTTGAGACTCACATTCTGCGCAGGAGCGCCGGAAAAAAATAACGAAATTCGCCCATTTTTTTTTTGCGTTGACCCAATTTATACAGTCCCGAATTGAAAAACATCAGGAAATCGGTATTGGCATATATAAATTACTTTGACCTTACATACATACTGTGGTGGGCGACGAAAAAAGTCCGACTTAATATTTTATTTATGCGGATTTTTTTGACGATTTTGTAAGTACGGAGTTTTGGGTGTGACCCGTTTTCTTAATGCGGACGTTTGAAGGAGAGATTTTTTTTAATTCGTGGCTTCGGACTGTTGGTACTTCCGTATGCGGTCGCTAGGGAAAATATCCGCGTGTGTCCTTAGAATAGGAACAACTGTTCTCATTCCGCGGGTGTCGTAGGAGAAGTTTAAGAAATACATACCTGTCAGGAAACAGGCAGAAGCGTTTACGTGGGCAGCAATATATTCTATTCTATTCTAATATATCAATTAAATTGTTGAAAATCGACGTTGACGAATTTTAGTTCGAATATTCGAACACTGGAGGGACTAATGATAGGGATTTAGGGGGCAAAAATACGCAATCCGTCCAACGAACGATCGTTTTCGTTTTCTGTAGTAGGACCTGACCACCGTCGTGTTTCGTAGGTATTTTCGTTGAAATAGGAATACGCTCGTTTTGAAGGTTCCCAATATAGCTGTTCGAAAAGACTGTCGCAGGAAGTTGGTTCCACAGAATCGGCCCACGAAGCAAGAAGTTTCTAATAAATCATTATATTTTACGAAATAGCTATCAGACAGTGTAGTGTCTAACATGACCCAGATAGTATCACACGCACAGTTCGTGTGACTCGTCGCGTTTCGGCGCACGCGCCGTCGGAAATGCGGCCTAAGGCATACGGCACACGACGCGTGTGGTCCTGCTAAGGACCAACTTTTTTTTCTTTTTCTTTATAGTAGCTCGACATAATGGCTTCCCTACCCCTGATGGAAAGCGAAAGAGAAACCAAAGTCGCTGTGACAACGGGCAAGTAGCTGGTCAGTTACCTGTCACTTGCCACCGCCATGCCGGCCCAATCCCAACTCCACACGAGCTCCGGAAACCCTACTCACCGGCAGAAACCGGCACCGGAGCTCGTGGGGGGTTAGGGTTGGGCCGGCATGGCGGTGGCAACTGACAGGTAACTGGTTACTTGCCCGTTGTCACAGCGACTAGGGCTTCTCTTTCGCTTTCCATCAGGCGTTGGGAAGCTATTATGTCGAGCCACTATAAAAATAATGAATAAGTATATCTCTCGGGGAATAGGGGGCGCGGCAAAGAGTTCCATAGTTTGGTCGTTCGCACTATGAAGGTAGAGGCGAAATGCTTGGCACAAATCTTTGGAACTTGCATCATTTTGCCTATATATGCATTTTTAAACCCCATCTACTTATATGATTTAAAAAAACATTAAAATAGTATTAAAAATTTCAGCACGAAGGAAAATATCGTCTGCAGTCGACCTAATCTCAAATTCCTTTGTCCCCAGTAATCTATACTGTCCTCAAAAATGTAGAACACAAAAACAGGGTAAGGTGTTCTGAGAAACTGGTGTTTGTGTCTGAAGGCTTTCGTAAGATGACCAAAGAGATATGTCTTTCAGTGTTCCATTTACACTTCGTTTTTTTTAGCAGAAGAAAGAATAAAAATTGGGTTTTTTACTCCTAATTAGCCTGCAGACGTCCTGCTCCCCCCAGTGACATTTGAGTATGACGTAAGAGAGAGGGCTTGGAGCGAAAAGATGATAGGTCATCATCTTCCAATAAATAAAAAAAAAAAAAAAAAAAAAATATTTTCGCTCCAAGCCAACCTCACCTGCCCGTGGTGCATCCTGTTAAATAACAAACGAGGTGCTGGCAACCGACTGGTGGCGGTATAACCATCACGATTGAAGGCGTAGCTAATACCACAGGCCGATGACAAGCAGCAGCGTCACCGGAGCGAGGGTCTATGTGCGATCGTCAACCCGCCTGCCCAGCGTGGCGATTATGGGTATATAAATAAATAAATAATAAATAAATAACCCAAGACATGCCACGCTGGGCCACACAGCGCCACCTAGCCCCAAACTAAGCCGAAGCTTGTACTATGGGTACTAGACAACTGATAAACTTACTTAGATATATTTTTTTTTTGTAAATAAATACATATTATACATAGAAAACACCCAGACCAATACAAACAGACATGTTCATGAACACAAATGTTTGTACTGTGCGGGAATCGAACCCACGACCCTTGGCTCAGAGGGCAGAGGTCACTACCAAATGAGCCACCGAGCCTGTCAAATATCCTCCAGATGTTTGTCCTAAGTGGCGAACAACTGGAGAGGTCTATGTACCCAGTTAAACGCTGCTGTAGTTCTGCTGCTCGCCTGTTCCTTAGTCTTCTACGACTCCCACGGGATGGATTTGCACATTGCATGAGCCTTGGGGATGTAAGGGAGCGGCCTATCATCTCTTCGCTCCAAGCCATCCTCACCTGCCCGTGGTGCATCCTGCCGAACAACAAACGAGGCTCTGGCAAAACCGACTGGTGGTGGTATAACTATCACGATAGAAGGCGTAGCTAAATATCACAGACCGATGACGGCCAGCAGCGTCACCGGAGCAATTTTATTTATTTTTATTTTTATTTATTTAAACCCTTTTATACAATATCCTTACAGGCTAATACCTAATGCGATATTGTATCTCAAAACTATGTGCATTTAAACGTTATGCTCAAAACACAGCAGTTTAATTGTTGCCCTTTCGAATTCACTCAATGTGCAATGAAATAGGTCTACCAGAGTGTGTACCTTATTAAGTAATATAATGACGCGCGTCATAGGCGTGGTCTGCAATAACTTAGTCCTAGCCGCCGGCACCTCCAGCAGGCCGGGGCGCCGCCGCCGCCACACGTACCGGAAGAAGCTACGCCCTGCGATCGTCAACCCGCCTGCCCCAGCGTGGCGATTATGGGTATATCCTCCAGATGTTTGTCCTGTGGCGAACAACTGGAGAGGCCTATGTCCAGCAGTGGACTGCGATAGGATGATGATGATGGTAAGCAGTCAACACCGCCTAGACGCCAAATATCGTGGCCTATATACAGAGACGGAGAAAAATCTCTACACCGCGGTATAGACAGGCCGGCTTGCTCTACGGTGTAACGCCATCCCATGGCGGGCACCCTACACTACGTGACATATTATGTCATATGTACGTAAATGGCGTAAACACCGCCCATGTCTATTTTCTCGATTTCCATTGAGATTCGGCAACTCAAATCGAGTCCTGGGGTTGTTGATGGCCTTTTAAATAGTAATACGCTCGTTTGTTGAAGGTTCCCAAGTCTTAGCTGTTCGGAAAGGCTTTCCTATTGAATGTGCAAAATCATCATGGGTCATCCTTTAGATTCCGAAATAACTAAAAAATAGTTAAGCCCAAAGTGGGTATCGCTGTTGTATCAGCGGCAGTGTTGCCTCTGTGGCAGTGGCATTAGTGAGAATCTCTCGATCCCAAGACGTGTAGTCGTAGGGCTAATGCCGCAACCACAGCGGCAACACATTTCAACCATTTATGCATGCCGTGGCAGCCTATAATTAAGGCGTCACTTTAGCACTAATAATGGAACTATTGTTTATACCATGTTACTGAGTGATTGTTTTGTTGGCTGTCCTTAAATAAATAAATAAATAAACTAGGCAAGTTTCAAACATTTCAGAGTCCACGTTTGAGGGTACTTTTAATAGGTCATACGGCGAGGCTGTCTATATTTAGAAGTAAACATTAGGTCTTGTTTAAACAACGTAGACTTCATATTTTAGCATTAGAATAGAATAGTCATTTATTTAGCATCACACATTTTGTTACATAATAGAATGACCGAACACAAGTAATTGCGCTGATACTAAAAAGGCATCTCGCTCAGCATGTGCCGGGGCGTGTCGGGGACGCCGCGGATGCCTCGAGAGACACAATTTCAATTAAATATAATGAATGAGAAAAAAGAATACTACAATTTAAATGTGACAAGGTCTCAAAGAATCAAACACGGGATCCGCCTATAGTTTACATCAAATAAGCAAAAATAATAGGGCACATGAAGTAGGCATGTAAAGATGCATTCAATAGAAAGTTGGAAACTAACATCTTGAAATAGCATTATTGACATATCGCATTCAGTTATCAACAGTCTTATCAACAGTCTTTTGCAATCCGCTACTGGACATAAACCTCTTCGGTTGTTTTTTTTATTGCTTTTTGGTGGCAGACGAGCAAGCGGCCTGTCTGATGTTT
>CM062106.1:2131789-2211843 GCA_031163375.1 Conogethes punctiferalis | reverse complement strand
TTTCATAGAATTAGCAAAATTTTTTTTTATAGTGGCTCGACATAATGGCTTCCCTACGCCTGATGGAAGCGAAAGAGAAGCCCAAATCGCTGTGACAACGGGCATGTAACTGGACAGTTACCTGTCAGTTGCCACCGCCATCGCCATGCCGGCCCAACCCTAACCCCCCACGCAAACAATCGACCATTTGCGCGCGACTGCCCGCGGTACGCAGCGCAACGAAATGACTACGAACTTACCTGCAATATGACGAAAGTTCTGCCATACACTTTACAAAGCATTATACAGAAGGATACAGCCTTACAATCATTCCTAAAATTTATAAAATACATAGTTAATACATTAAAATCATTTAACAATACATAAAACAAAAATTCATATTTTTATTCAAACAAAAATTTTAACAATTGTAAAAAGCACCTAAAAAATACGCTACTATAGCCTAAACTAAACATTTGTGTACATTTCATAAGCTCCTATAATATCTAATTCATCTTTTTCTATATAAATATCCAAAATCTTACTAATTATTTCACGATTCTGTATCAAATAGCAGAATCTTGAAGTAATCAAACACAGGCCAAGGAAAAAAAAAAAAAAAACACCCCACGAGCTCCGAAAAACCTACTCACCGCAGAAACACGACCCAGAGGTCATTTCACTGCGGTATTCTATAGGGTGGAGGTCCTTCCCCGGTCGGGCGGCTCAATTCGAGCGAAGATTCGCTATGCCCTACCTCTCTTACTCCACATGAGACCGGACTTAGGCCTTGTACAGCACAAGTTGTACTCCACATGAGACCGGACTTAGGCCTTGTACAGCACAAGTTGTACTCCACATGAGACCGGACTTAGGCCTTGTACAGCACAAGTTGTACTCCACATGAGACCGGCCTTAGGCCCTGTACAGCACAAGTTGTACTCCATATGAGACCGGCCTTAGGCCCTGTACAGCACAAGTTGTACTCCACATGAGACCGGACTTAGGCCTTGTACAGCACAAGTTGTACTTATTATTTGGCCGGCCTTAGGCCCTGTACAGCACAAGTTGTACGCCACTTTGGGTAAATATCAGGAGGCTTTACCCATAATCGCCACGCTGGGCAGGCGGGTTTGTGATCTTGGGGCGTAGTTTTTCCCTCCGGGTGACGCTGCTGCCCGTCTTTTTTTTTATAGTGGCTCGACATAATAGCTTCCCTACGCCTGATGGAAAGCGAAAGAGAAGCCCAAGTCGCTGTGACAACGGGCTAGTAACTGGTCAGTTACCTGTTAGTTGCCACCGCCATGCCGGCTCAACCCTAACCCCCCACGAGCTCCGGAAACCCTACTCACCGGCAGAAACACGACCCAGAGGTCATTTGACTGCGGTATTCTATAGGGTGGAGGTCCTTCCCCGGACGGGCGGCTCAATTCGAGCGAAGATTCGCTATGCCCTACCTCTCTTAAAATGAGTCATTGGCCTGTGGTATTTAGCTACGCCTTCAATTGTGATGGTTATACCGGCACCAGTCGGTTGCCAGCGCCTCGTTTGTTATTCGGCAGGATGCACCACGGGCAGGTGAAGGTGGCTTGGAGCGAAAAGATTACAGCTCTCTTACATTTTAACTAAGTATAATAGTATTTTGGTACACATTCCCGATACGATGCAAACACATTTTCCTCGATATCTCTTTCCTCCACCGATTTCACCAAACGACCGTTCTTCCCGTTATTCAGGAATTTTCTCAACAGTTCTTGGGCATTCTGAATAATTTATAAGCAGTATTTCGGTCGGCATGTCCCACTTACCGAGCCAGTGGATTAGAAAGAGAACATTGATGAATTTTTTGGAGTTTCTCAATGACATTTCATTCATGATTGTGTCCGATTGTTTTGAATCCTTATACACAAGTTAAGTCAAAAGTGTCTTTATTCAGAAAAGACTTGAGACAAGTACTTGTTAAACAGTAAATTAAAAGGAATTACTCTACCACCAGAATCGGAATGTATTTTCCGGCAAGAGACAATTTTTAATGTTTGACATAAGTATAAGTATAGCACAAAGTAAGATTCAGAAGTTCTTGAAGATTCCAACTAATTCCATCCTCTCCTTTCCTCTCCCGAACAACACGTGCTGGACAGCGCTGTCATCCGCATACCATACAGGAAATAGTAGCGCGCACCAAGAGGTTCAGTTCCTCGTTCCTGCCTTGTGCCATTAAGTCATGGAATGCCCTTCCAGCTCATGTGTTTCCTTCCTCCTACAATCCTGGGTTCTTTAGGCGGGGCGTGAAACGGCATCTCAGTGGGCCTTCAGGGTGAGGGCGACAGGCGCGGAGGGTATGCCCATTGAGCCTGTCGACCTAACATTTGGACCTCACGACCGCTTACCATCAGGTGGAGTGAGATCATCCTGAACGCTCTTATTATAAAAAAAAAAGATTCAGAACAACATTCTTGTTATATTTTGTAAATTTTATGATCTCGTGTTAGGTAAGTGAATTTAATGTAATTCTTAATGAGAAATTAATGTTATTCTTATGTAATTCTTAAAGATCTTAAACCTTAAGCTATACAATGCAAAAAGTTTTCACTTGGAAGCAGCCGTCCAGGAGATGTGTTGTAGTTCCCAAAGTGGTTTTATAAATTAAATATTATTTCTGGGGGAAATGGGACAATTTTGTCCCGAGGGAATTGAATTGGGGGGAAGATGCAACAAAAATTTTAGTCTCCCCCAATCGGGGGATACTGGGAAGTCATTATATTTTAAACCTAAGTATTCCATTTTGTTATGAACCGACATTTTGAGACACAAACTCGTTACATTCAAAGTTATTCTTAATCCATATTACATTTTCATGGATAATTCACATCTTTCACCAAATTTGCTTTTGACGTAAACGCTATGGCATATATTAAGTGGTTTTTAAATATATTTTATTCATCGGTTACCCGACTGTCAGTCTAAGTGTTTACCGGGGTGTAAACTAATAATGCATTATAACGGTTATTTTCTTGAATGGGACGTGAGAAAAACATGTGTATTAATACTTTTTCATCATCATCATCATCATCAGCCTCTTGCAGTCAACTGCTGAACATAGGCCTCTCCAGTTGTTCGCCACTTAGGGCAAACATTTGGAGGATATACCCATAATCGCCACGCTGGGCAGGCGGGTTGGCGATCGCAGGGCGTAGCTTCTCGCTCCGGTTGCGCTGCTGCCCGTCATCAGTCTGTGGTATTTAGCTACGCCTTCGAATTCAGCCGCCCGTCCGGGGAAGGACCTCCACCCTACAGAATACCGCAGTCAAATGACCTCTGAGTCGTGTTTCTGTCGGTGAGTAGGGTTTCCGGAGCTCGTGGGGGGTTAGGGTTGGGCCGGCATGGCGGTGGCAACTGACAGGTAACTGACTATTTACTTGCCCGTTGTCACAGCGACTTGGGCTTCTCTTTCGCTTTCCATCAGTAGTAGGGAAGCCATTATGTCGTGCCACTATAAAAAAAGAAATACGTTACAAATGTGTGGCCGCGGCTTATAGGTACATTACAAATGTTCAGTACCTTGTGAAATGTCAAATATTCTCTAGAAATTGTCAGAAATGGACCTCGCAGAGATAGGTTCCTATAAATAAAAATTAAAACTGTCCTCTATAAGACAAAGTAATCGTACACTACTGAACTGATCTTTTATTTATTTCCCTGTACGTTACGTTAGCTTAACTCCCGTTAGCTTTCATTAACCAAAAAGGTTACATTTTCTTATCTTTCAACAAACTATATCAATGAAAAATTTAAAATCTCCACCGAAATATCAATATAAACTGTATTCCAATGGAAATAAGGCATATTTCGTCGAATTCCTTTGACAAAATAACACCAATATACGTAAGTCAAAATGCAAATTCTACAATGGCGGTTGTATAAAAATGGCGGACGCTTTGGAGTCGGCGCAGTGCAGGGCGCGTTTCCCGCCAATACAGCTGTCAGCCGGTGTGGCCACTCAAAAATAGTTTTCTATTTAGAAAAACAAAAATGAGTGCTGTTCTAATAGTTGCCATCATCGCGTTATGCGTTTACAAATTATTTTCTCGTAAAACCGTCGTTGTAAAGAAGGACGGTATTGAGAAATATGAAACCGCACCGGGACCAACCCCTTTGCCTGTTATTGGCAATTTACATCTGCTTGGGAAACACGAATCGCCATTTCAGGCTTTCACTGAACTCTCAAAGAGTTATGGTGACATATTTAGTTTGAAATTGGGGAGTACGCCCTGTTTGGTCGTTAATAATCTAGATTTGATTAGGGAAGTTTTGAATCAAAACGGAAAGTTTTTTGGTGGTCGTCCAGACTTCATAAGGTTCCATAAGCTGTTTGCTGGTGATAGAAATAATTGTGAGTATTTATTTTTATTTTATTTTTAGGTGCAACGCAGACGGCTCACTTTTTGCGCGATCGAGTCTGCATCTGAGACATTTAAAAAGAGCATCTAGGTCCCTACAGCTCTGCCGAAAGAATGATCGCAGATGTGCGTTGGGTCTGTGAAATATCCGCGACAGATTTTTGCGCGTCGAGTGCGTTAGTGCATAATAATTGCATCACAGACTAAAAAGTGCGTCACGGATGGTCTGTCGTCTGCGCTGCACCATATCCATACTACTTAAGTAATATTATAAATGGGAAAGTGTGTCTGTCTGTCTGTATGTCTTTCTTTCACGGCAAAACGGAGCGACGGATTGACGTGATTTTTTAAGTGGAGATAGTTGAAGGATGAAGAGTAACATAGGCTACTTTTTGCCCCTTTCTAACCCCGACTTCCCTAAAATGGGGGTGGAAGTTTATATAAAGCAATCACCCCGAATTTAACGCGAGCGAAGCCGCGGGCAAAAGCTAGTATAATAATAAAATAGATCTTCCAAATGTATGTTCGTCCATTACTTTCGAACGACTGCACCAAATTGAATGATTCTTAGTTCTATGTAATTGACAAGTTTTACTAATATGAAAATTACAAAATAATATTAAGTTTACAAACATGACTAGGTATATTAAATACGCCTCCTATGGAATAAAAACAGAAATTGCTTTATTTGGTACTAAATATTAAATTTTGTAAAGTTATTCTCTACCATAAAATTGTCCGTAAAAGCTTATAGCGATAATTCCGCCTTATTTGTACAAAAAAATGTCTATTATACTTAGTTAGACTGGCTCGGTGGCTCAATTGGTAGTGACCTCTGCCTTCTGAGCCAAGGGTCGTGGGTTCGATCCCCACACATTACAAACATGAACATGTCTGTTTGTATTGGTCTGGGTGTTTTCTATGTATAATATGTATTTATTTACAAAAAAATGTATCTACGTAAGTTTATCAGTTGTCTAGTACCCATAGTACAAGCTTCGGCTTAGTTTGGGGCTAGATGGCGCTGTGTGGCCCAGCGTGGCATGTCTTGGGTTATTATTTTTATTTATTTATTTATGGTGCTACTTTAAAAAAATACTGGTTTTTCATAACATTAGATTAATTTATTAATTTAATTTAAATTATAATATAAATGTAGTTTAAATTGAATTATAAATTAAATTAAACTTTAACCAATCGCGGTATCATCAGCGCAGACGCCGCTGTGCAACAAAAAAAGCTTCTAACATCTTCAGTTTTGAAAATATCATCATCATCATCATCAAGCCTGCAGACGGACATAGCCCCAAAGCAGTGACGTTTAAAGGCAGATGACAATGATGATGACGTTACATAAATATGTGTGACGTTACAAAAACATGTTACATTAAAATAGATATACTAGGTAATAAGATATCATATTAAAGTAGTTTCTGTAACAATTTCAATTCACCTTGACCCAGACATATTATAAGTATGACACCATACTTAATTAATTTACCATTAAAACCAATTAAATAATACTATACTTCCGGACATAAACAACAAATAGGTATATTTACAATTTTATACAACACGAATTTGATACAGATAATTAATTATTATGTATCACGCAAAACCTACTGCATGGAATTGAATGCGGTTTTCACCAATGTATTGCTAGAGGTCTAACTTATTTAGGCACCATTTTATGGAAGTTTAAGAGAGGTAGGGCATAGCGAATCTTCACTCGAATTGAGCCGCCCGTCCGGGGAAGGACCTCCACCCTATAGAATACCGTAGTCAAATGACTTCTGGGTCGTGTTTCTGCCGGTGAGTAGGGTTTCCGGAGCTCGTGGGGGGTTAGGGTTGGGCCGACATGGCGGTGGCAACTGACAGGTAATTGACCAGTTACTTGCCCGTTGTCACAGCGACTTGGGCTTCTTTTTCGCTTTCCATCAGGCGTAGGGAAGCCATTATGTCGAGCCACTATAAAAAAAGTCTGTTATTTTTGAAACTCGATATCAACGCGTGCGACGTCGCTGGCACAGCTAGTCTATTAGTGATAGACAATTATGTTTGACACTATGACCTCAAGTAAATAGCTCGGAATTTTATCTATCTTGTATTAAGTTTATACTATGGTGCTAGAGTCGTGTTACGAGGGACATACAACTCTTCATTACCTGTTGTGCTAACGATCTTTCGCTATCAAGGTTAAATGGACACTTTATAAATGTCACCGGAAAATAGCAAGAATCGTAAGTTGATCAATTTCCTAGGTAGTTGATTAACTTTCGGAATATAACAAACGGTAGTTGAAATGTATTATTTAACGCAATGGATTTCAGTTAGTTGATCAATTTACGGTAGCCTGACAGTCATTTAATAAATTTACGATTTCGACACAAGTAAAATCTTCCTCAAATGGGCCAATCGTTTCTCAATGTATTATTTAACGGTGCACTATTACCCGTAACTTAATACACTGTTCCCTGATTGGTTACCGGGATAACGCCACGTGAGCCATTGAACCAATCGACGTTCGCCGCACCTTCGTCGGATGATTTTACGGCAAGACTCCGTAAAATGATCAATTTACTAAAATACATACGTTAAATAATACATTTCAACTGCCGTTTATTATTTTCCGGAAGTTAATCAACTACCTAGGAAATTGATCAACTTACTATTCTTGCTATTTTCCGGTGACATAACTAAATACTGATTAACATGACATCGTTCGCATACGATAATCTTACTTTTAACCCGGCCGGCGCAAAAAGATGGGGTGTTCTAGTTGACGTAACTTGATTAAAATGACAGCTGTCAAATTTTTAGTAATTTGCTTTTTAAAAATTGATTATTATTAATAGAAAAATAACATTGTACCTATTATTAATATTTCTTCACCTTAAAAGGTCATGATTTTTCGTGTAACATGTATAACAAGTAGGTAACATGATTCAGTTATATCTAAAAAAAAACTGGCTCATGTTAGGTACGGTGGTAATCCCGCTTATTTCGTTCACTTCAACAGTTCAAAAAATAACATGAAAGTAACATTTTGAGCCATGTAACATGAAAGTTACATGAGAAGGTCAAAAGTAACATTGACATTCTGGCAACGCTGTATTGCTAGTTTCTGCTTAGCCCAATGGTTGCCCGGTAGAGAATGCTTATGCATTAAGTCCGTATAAACTACTTTGCTGTGCAATAAAGATTAAAGAAATAATAAAATGAAATCCTTAGTCGACTCTTTAAACACACACGGGAAGAGATAATATTTATTACTAGCTGTGCCGGCGGCGTCGCTCGCGTGGATATCGGGTTTCAATAATAACGGACTTCCATAAAATGGTGTCGAAATTTTATGTTAGTCCTCTAGCAATACATTGGTGAAAACCGCATTCAATTCCATGTATAGTTCATTCGCGTTAAGAAAATAGTGACTGACAGGTCACTGACAGGCCACTAGCCAATTAAAACGCTAGAAATTATATTTCTTAACGCGAATGAACTATAGTAGTTTTTGCGTGATGCGCGTTCAAACATACAGATAAAAATGTCTCCCGTTTTCCCCACACTTACCGTCACTGCTCTGCTCTTATTGATTGTACTGATGAAAAGTATACTATAATCTGTCCAGGAGTATGAATAATAATCGTACTAAGTTTCGTTAAAATCCGTCCAGTAGTTTTTTTTTCTATAACGAACATACAGACAGACAGACAGACAAAAATTTTACTGATTGCATTTTTGGCACCAGTATCGATCACTAATCATCCTCTGATAGTTATTTTGAAAAATTATTTAATGTACAGAATTGACCTCTCTACAGATTTATTATAAGTATAGATATTTACAGATGATTTACATATTATTATCTATGAGATTGAGCGGTGATTTATATTCGCTGTCAGTCACCGCACGCACAAAGAATAAGTTATCATGTGTACTTAACGTTCTACAAATACCGAAAATAGTTAAAGTGGGTTAAATATTTCATTGATCAATCATAATAGCACGTTTAGCAAAATTTAACTAAGTCATGACAAAATAATATTATTTTTAGGTTTGAGTAATTCTTTAGGGGTCCGTAGGTCGTCGAACGGGAGCGGACTCACCCTTCGAGCCGCTTCCGTCATTCCACCCAGGGGGGGAATTTGAGGGGTCCGTCAAACAGGACAGACTGCGCTGGCGGTGCCATGGCAGTATAGGTCTCCTAGGTCCCTAAGGGTTTTTAGTGGGTGTTCCCTGCCTCCTCACCATCCTGAGGCAGGGTGCCGCCCTCCAGCAGTCCGAGGGCGGCGTGAGTCCCACATATCCCGCCATTCCCCCGTTTGGCGGGGATGAGCAAAAGCATTTTCCCCGGTAAAAAAAAGGGGGTCCGTAGGTACGTGGATTATCCGTTTGATTTACGGATTTAGAACAGGGGCCCTACTACAGAAAACGAAAACAATCGTTCGTTGAACGGATCGCGTATTTTTGCCCCATAAATCCCTCTCATTTGTCCCTCCCGTGTTCTAATATACGAACTAAAATTCGTCAAGATCGATTTTCAACAATTTAATTGATATATTAGAACACGGGAGGGACAAATGAGAGGGATTTATGGGGCAAAAATACGCGATCTGTTCAACGAACGATCGTTTTCGTATTCTGTAGTAGGGACCCTGGACCACTTCCTCTCATCCCGTGGTTTCGTAGAAGACGGCTAAGGGTATATGAAACTGGTAACGGCGTTTCACCATCATCATTCAAGAGAGGTAGGGCATAGCGAATCTTCGTTCGAATTGAGCCGCCCGTCCGGGGAAGGACCTCCACCCTATAGAATACCGCAGTCAAATGACCTCTGGGTCGTGTTTCTGCCGGTGAGTAGGGTTTCCGGAGCTCGTGGGGGGTTAGGGTTGGGTCGGCATGGCGGTGGCAACTGACAGGTAACTGATCAGTTACTTGCCCGTTGTCACAGCGACTTGGGCTTCTCTTTCGCTTTCCATCAGGCGTAGAGAAGCCATTATGTCGAGCCACTGCACACAACGAGCTATTGCAATCCACTGCAGGACATAGGCGTCTCCAGTTGTTCGCCACTTAGGGCAAACATCTGAAGGATATACCCATAATCGCTGGGACGCACGCTGGATAGGCGGGTTGTTGATACCTACGTGAGATGGTATTAATGGAACGGAACCCATTCGTGCGCGAAGTCCGACTCGCACTTGGCCAATTTTTTTATTGTTTTCCAAACTCTATCGGCTATCGGATTACGCTGATAAGAAAAAATTGTAAATATTAAGAAACTAGGCCTTTTGAGTTGCATATTTAAGTAAATAAATGTAACAAACATTGAAATTGAGGAAATGTTTATCTTATGTAGCTTATGACCTCGGTTGGGTAATGGTTTAGACTTTTAGAGTTCGATGGTTCAGTTCCCGGATTCAGGAAAAGAGAGTTAGGGCATAGCGAATCTTCGCTCGAATTGAGCCGCCCGTCCGGGGAAGGACCTCCACCCTATAGAATACCGCATTCAAATGACGTCTGGGTCGTGTTTCTGCCGGTGAGTAGGGTTTCCGGAGCTCGTAGGGGGTTAGGGTTGGGCCGGCATGGCGGTAACAACTGACAGGTAACTGACCAGTTACTTGCCCGTTGTCACAGCGACTTAGGCTTCTCTTTCGCTTTCCATCAGGCGTAGGGAAGCCATTATTTCGAGCCACTATAAAAAAAATGACTCTCTTTTATAGTAGCTCGACATAATGGCTTCCCTACTCCTGATGGAAAGCGAAAGAGAAGTCCAAGTCACTGTGACGACGGGCAAGTAGCTAGACACTTACCTGTCAGTTGCCACTGTCATGCCGGCCCAACCCTAACCCCCCATGAGCTGCCGAATCCTACTTACCGACAGGAACACGACCTGGTCATTTGGCTGCGGTATTCTATAGGGTGGAGGTCCTTCCCCGGACGGGCGGCTCAATTCGAGCGAAGATTCGATATGCCTTACCTCTCTTGAATGAATGGCCAAAATGGCTTCTCTTTCGCTTTCCATCAGGCATAGGGAAGCCATTATGTTGAGCCACTATAAAAAAAAACTAATCCGGTGAGCTATGTCAGTAGCTTTGGTTCTCTGCCGTATCACCTCATTTCGGATGCGATCCCGACAATAGCTTATTCACACCTAACCCATGAATCCATTGACTTAATGCGTTTACTTACATATTGTTTTGTTCCATACTGCAGAGCAGACCAAATCTGCAACTCAATTTGATAGCGTGTCTCATCTTCACACGCAATACTACGCTCTGATAGTCGCAGGCGCTTTTAGGGATCCATAGCCGTACCGTAACCGTACCGTTTTGTCCGTGGCAAATCAATAACCCAAGACATGCCACACTGGCCCAAACTAAGCCGAAGCTTGTACTATGGGTACTAGACAACTGATAAACTTACTTAGATACATTTTTTTTGTAAATATATACATAGATATTATACATAGAAAACACCCAGACCAAAACAAACAGACATGTTCATTGTTCATACACACAAATGTTTGTACTGTGCGGGGATCGAACCCACGACCCTTGGCTCAGAAGGCCGCGGTCACTGCCTACCAAATGAGCCATCGAGCCAGTTATCGAGCCTAAGAAGCGTTTATTATAACATACAGAACCCAGGACAGTTCGCTCCCGTCAAGCCTGACCGCTTTTTCTTGTATTCATTTCGTTTTCATCGCTTATACCAACGTTACGTCATAAAGTGTTACGCTCCATAGAGTTTATAGTCTAAATAGGCCAAGTGTATGCTGCGTTGCTGGTCAATTGCGAAATCGGGTTATTAACACAATCGGAAGAAGTATAACTTCTTCACAAAAAGATCAGAAAGAAGAGAGGTAGGGCATAACGAATCTTCGCTCGAATTGAGCCGCCCGTCCGGGGAAGGACCTCCACCCTATTGGATACCGCAGTCAAATGACCTCTGGGTCGTGTTTCTGCCGGTGAGTAGGGTTTCCGGAGCTCGTGGGGGGTTAGGGTTGGGCCGGCATGCCGGTGGCAACTGACAGGTAACTGACCAGTTACTTGCCCGTTGTCACAGCGACTTGGGCTTCTCTTTCGCTTTCCATCAGGCGTAGGGAAGCTATTATGTCGAGCCACTATAAAAAAAAAGATCAATTTGACAGGCTCGATGGCTCATTTGGTAGTGACCCCTGTCTATTATAGCAAACACCCAGAAAAACATACTGTACCGTATCATCTTCATAATCACCAGCTTATTACAGCCCACTGCTGGATATAGGCCTCTCCAGTTGTTCGCCACTCAGAGCAATATCTGGAGGATATACCCATAATCGCCACGCTGGGCAGGCGGGTTGGCGATCACAGAGCGTAGCCTCTCGCTCCGGTGACGCCGCTGCCTGTCATGCGGTATTTAGCTACGCCTTCAATCGTGATGGTTATGTCGCAGTCATCTGGTTGAATCTGCTATTCAATTGAATGACTAGCGCGTTCATTGAATGACGACATTTAATTGAATGCCTAAAGGACAACTCGTCAAGTTATTGAATGAAACGTTCAACGTCTTGACTGAACGTCATTTTAGCATAGTCATTGAATGGGTAAAAGCCGACTGTTTAATGTTTAGTTTTTAATTTTTCTTTAAAAGTATCCGGAGGCGGCGTGTTAATAGGTAAATCCATGCTGTCACACTATTTTATTACGGTCGGGTTATCAGTAAAGTAAATCTAATCAAAAAATATTAACACTCAGGTGATCATGTTCGACGCCATATTTGTTTTAGTGACTACTAACGCCGCGCGGGAAAAAAATGAACTAAATTACAATCACTTGACTGCTTTTACGTCCGCTCTTTTCAGAGGGCTATGTTTCAATCCGCTACCTAGTTGGACGTTAAGTAACGCGTGTTTAGTCAACGTTCGGTCTAGTCATTCAATTGAATGTCGTCATTCAATGAACGCGCTAGCAATTCAATTGAATAGGAGATTCAACCAGATGACTGCGACAGTTATACCGCCACCAGTCGGTTGCCAGCGCCTCGCTTGTTATTCGGTAGGATGCACCACGGGCAGATGAGGTTGGCTTGGAGGGAAAAGATGATAGGCTGCTCTCTTACCCATCCCAACCGTACAATACCGTAACTATCTTTTGTTGTCCGGCAAAGAGGCCTTATTAAATCTCCCTTCTCTTTCTTCCACAGCTCTCGCGCTCTGCGATTGGTCGAACCTCCAAACCCGACGAAGGAATTTAGCACGCCGCCACTGCGGACCCAAGCACCACACAGAAAACTTCGCCCGCATAGGATCAGTCGCCACTTTCGAGTCCATAGAGCTGGTTCAAACTCTGCGAACCATTGCCAACAGCACAGAATCAGCCATCAATCTTAAACCCATTCTAATGTCGACAGCAATGAACATGTTCTCCCATTACATGTGCAATATACGCTTCGAAGAATCCGACGAGGAGTTCAAGAAAATCGTGGAACACTTCGACGAAATTTTCTGGGAGATCAACCAAGGCTACGCTGTCGATTTCCTGCCGTGGCTGAAGCCTTTCTACAAGAAACACATGGATAAACTGTCCGGATGGTCCGCAGATATTCGCTCATTCATCCTGAGTCGAATTGTGGAGCAGAGGGAGATGAATCTGGAGACTGACGGCCCGGAGAAGGATTTCCTCGATGGGTTGTTAAGGGTTCTGAAAGACGATTCGACCGTCGACCGTAATACTATCATTTTCATGCTTGAAGACTTCTTGGGAGGGCATTCCTCCGTCGGAAACTTAGTGATGCTCTGTCTGGCAGCTATGGCGAGAGATCCAGAAGTAGCGAAGAGGGTTAAATCGGAAATCGATGGAGTAACCAAAGGGAAAAGGGCTGTAACTCTTTCTGATAGGAGTAGTTTACCGTACACTGAAGCCACAGTGCTGGAATGCTTGAGATACGCGTCTTCTCCGATCGTGCCTCACGTTGCTACAGAAAACGCAGTGGTCTCCGGTTACGGAGTCGAAAAGGGGACTGTTGTTTTCATAAACAATTACGAATTGAACATGTCTGAGCAATACTGGAAGGAGCCTAAGAAGTTTGACCCGTCTAGGTTTCTGGAGAGATCCAAGATCAGAGTACGGAGGAATAGTTTGTGTGATTCAGGGATGGAATCTGATGGAGAGCGCAGTGGGCCTATCAACAAAGCGACTGAAATGGAGAAGGAAGTGGTGTCTGTGAAGAAGAATATCCCCCATTTCTTGCCCTTCAGCATTGGTAAAAGGACGTGTATAGGACAGACTTTGGTAACAACCATGTCTTTCATCATGTTTGCTAGTATAATGCAGGAATTCGATGTGGCCGCTGAGAATATTGAGGATTTAAGACAAAAACCGGCATGTGTAGCGTTGCCCAAAGACACTTTTAGCTTGTATTTAGTACCGAGGAAACATTGAACTGAATATTTTAATGTCATTTTTTGTAAATAGGTTTGTCTCCTGGGTGGTAAGCGTTTTCTTCGTATCTGGGTGTGTGTTTCTATTTGAGTATAAGTATACGTATATTTGAGTTACCTTCGTTGTTGTGATACCCATGACGTAAAATGCTCAAGCTACTTACTTTGGGATCGGAACAATGTAGGTATGTGATGTTATTAACAGACAATAAAAAATTGGAAGAGTTTTGAAAGACAAAAAAAAATCATAATATCACATCAAGATTTAAAAACTCTTTGGTTTTATTTAATTTAAAAATTTTCTTTATAATACACTTTTAGTTTATTTAATCTGGTAAAAGTTAGATTTATTTAAAATTCCAAATTAATGGATTGTATTTCGGACTGTAAAAACTATACCTTGTTCTAAATAGATTCAATCGCATTTTCAAAGGTTTACAATTGAGTTTAGATAATATTTCGTAATTAGTACAGTTCAGTGGATAAAAATTAAATACATTTCGTAGCAATTAATCGTGTATTGTTCTTAAAAACGCTTATTAATTTTGAATTTTTTTATATTTAAATTGGTACGAAAGAGAGACGGAAAAAGTTTACCTTTTAGTATTTCGATCGCATTTAAGAAAAGGAATGAACCTATATCTAATTATACTTGACAATTAAATTGGTAGTTATATTTTGGTTAACTTCAAATCTTGTTAACGCTTTCGCCCCCAGGAGAAGCTCAAATTATTAATTTATTTCTCAAATGTATAGGATTAATTGTATTTGGGTAACGTGAAGAAATTGGTGTAATAACTTCCTGAAAAACTCTATGAAATTCGACTACACTGCACAAAGTCAGAGATTTTCAAAATGAATTTTGTGATTTCGCCAAAAAAAAATTTTTTTTGCCAAATAAAACGACTGCATTTTGTTTTGTGGATTATCGATATTAGTTTTAAGTTCTTTTTATTTTTGTCATTCTCACCATAGATTAGAGAGTAGCGCCATTACGTAGTACTCATAGCAATAGACTATACCATTATAGCTTTTTGTCGTTTTTAAAAAGTTTCAAAAATGTTCAGATTTTTTTTTAATGCATTTTCTAACTAGATAGGTATTATGACTAGATATTTATATTGTTTACTATAATCCAGTATGAAAATTTGTTTCTTTTATTATTTGATACATACAATTCAACAAAAATATTGTAGGTTTCATCATTTCGTAATACACTTTTTTTTTGTATAATACGAGAGATTTTTATATTTAAAATTGGTTTGCAGAAATCGATGTGTAGGTTAAACTATTGGCAATAATATTGTATTTATAATTATTATAATGTAGATAATATCTGTTAAGAATTAACGATATTATCCTATAATTACATTATTATTTTTGTTCATTTACCTACTGTTTTCGACAAAAAGCTATAAAATATTGTAATAGTTGTAGTTTAGGAAAACACAATGCATTTATTTAGCATAAAATAGTAAGATTAGAAACTCAATGTCATCTTTACACATTTGTGTCGATAAATATCAAATCCTAAGCTAGTTCATTCATTCATTCAAATCCTAAGCCGACTTTACTAGTTTTACGTGGAAAATACAAAGTTTTTTTTTGGAAATATGTTAGTAGCTACAGATTAAATGAATACGTAGTTTTTAGAAAAAAGTACCATTCTTGTTTTTACTCAAATTCTTGTTTTTACCCGACTTCCAAAGGAGAGTAATGTTTTTTTCTCACAAGTGACTTATCATGGATTTATTACAGTTTGATATTTATCAACGCTTTTAACCTTTCTTAGACATTATTATGAGCATTTTAAGTTCCTTTTAAAGTAGTTAGACATCATATAACCCATTGACTCCTAGAGTTAGTTTTAGTAAATTATATAAAATTTTGACGAAAATCTCAGCTGTAATTTTTTATGTCTGTATTTTTTCATCAATGGCTGTCTTAAAATGATTAGTGATCAAAATTGTTAATTAAAATTGATAATTATTTATCATTTTCCTGAAATTTTTAGATGAAAATGTATTATTTTATACAAATTATACGTATTTAGTTAAACTGCAAAATATTTCTCTTTTGTGTGAATACAAAAATGTCTGCGTACTAGTTTTCGATAGAATTTATTGGTATAAGTGATTATTTAGTTGGTGAATGTAATAGAATTTTGAAATTATAGTGATTATTTGCAATGAATTTGTGTTTTCATTTGAATTATTACTTACCTACCTACTAGCGATCCGACCTCGCTTTACTTCGTTTAAAATTAATAACATGAGACATGCCGCGCTGGGCCACACAGCGCCACCTAGCCCCAAACTAAGCTGAAGCTTGTACTATGGGTACCTACTAGACAACTGATAAACTTACTAAGATACTTTTTTTTTTTGTAAATAAATACATTTTATACATAGAAAACGCCCAGACCAATACAAACAGACATATTCATGCACACAAATGTTTGTTATGTGCGGGGATCGAACCCACGACCCTTGACTCAGAAGGCAGATTTTAGATAAACATTTCATTGGGTTGTATTTATTGGCTTTTAGTAAGGATCCCTAATCTTAGGTATTTCTAACCTAAAATATAGGATACCTAATGTTACTTAGGTTGAAACACAGGGCTGAAAGTAGATTAAGAGCGCGCATACAATTTTAAGCAACTCGAAACGCACGCGGGAGCCGATTCCGAAACACACATAGACATCATTTGTGTCTGTGTGGGTGAGCGGCATGTCGGACGCAAACTCCGGCGCCACGCCCCCCGGGAGCGTCGGACGAACATATTTTGATACTTAACAATTTATTATTCATCTAAATTACTTGAAAATTCTATTATTGCTAAATATTTTATTAGTGTAGTATAGGTGCGTACTTATTAAACATATTTAAACACTTTAGAGTACATTATTCTTAAGTGCTTATTAATTAAGGTCTAAGAAAAATATAACAATAATTTAATTTTTGTCTTTCTATCTTTATAATGTACCAGGTACTTACCTATCCAAAGGTATTGTGTGAGTAATTGACATTATTAATGTTGCTTTATAAAAATCAATAATCCCTACTGTGTTTTCCTTGCCTTCTGATCATGAGTCAAAGGTCGTGAGTTTGATTCCCATCCAGGACAAACATTCGTGTGCTGAACATTTGTGTTTGTTCTGTGTTTAGGTGTTTGTATTATCATTTAAGGAAAGAGCAGTCTCCGTGGTTGCCACGATATAACTCTAACCCGTTTTATATTTTAACTTGTAAAAATTACTTTGTTCATTTTCACTCGGCAGAAATGGATCTCACAAAGAGGCTGGTTGCCATCATTCAAAAAAGATTCGTTTGTAAACAATTTGTCAATTTGAATTAAGATCCTAAGTCTCCTATGCACTGATCACAGAGATCATGTATACCTACTGATGCTTGTGCTGAAAGTTGTGCTTGTGTTTCGTAGCAGAAACCCCAGATGGCCTACAACAACTAAAATCTGGTTCCTATCCAGCTTGACCAATCCATCACTTATTCTCGGGATGAATATTCGTCATGACCCGAATCCTAAGGGTTACATTGAAGGAGTCATTGGCTACTGCAGCATTCTCTAAAATAGGTGTCCTGAACCTGATTCTGAAAGAATCTATCACGACTGACCAGCGCTGTTTTTTGTATAAGGCACAAATCTTGCGTAGAATACTGCTTTTAAGCAATTTTATAAATGATGCAATGGACAGGTTACAAAGGCGAGCTATTTGAATAGGTAGGTATGGTGAGGCCTCTTGTGTATATTCAAAAATTGTCTAGGATCGGTATTTTGAAAATTAAAATTAAATAAAACAGCAAGTAAAAAATGTTGTCATTATCTCGTTTATTTTGTACTTTACGGTCTAAATTAAGAAGACTAAACTTGTAGGAAATCAATTTTTAAACAATTTTGGTTCCTTCTTTTTCCCCTAAAATCGATATTTTGGAAATAAAACTCGCAAACCGCGACATATTCAAAACTGTATCATTATCTCCTATGTTGTAGTTTTTACGGCATGAATGAAAAGAAGCAAAGCTCTAGCTAGAGAGTCAATTTCCGAGCAATTTTGGTTCCTACCTTTTCCCCCAAAATCGACATTTTGGAAATTAAACTGAATTAATTAATTACCTATTAATATTTCTAATTTAACATAATTCCAATGACGGCGACGAAGCAAATAAAAGAAATAACAATACCTATTATGGCAAACTGCTGCACTAATGAGGGCGCCCATGTCGCGTGTGAATTGGCCACCAGAGGTGCTAGTGTAGCGTGAGGTATCCGAAATGTCAAATTACATAGGTTCTGTGGGTTAAACGAGTTTATTTCGGGCAATTAAATAATTTTGTGCAATTTTGTATAGCTGGCATTGATTTTCGAAAATGTGAGACACGGCTCAGTGATTATCTGCGCTTTAAAAGCGGAGCCGAGAAAATTAGGTGTAAAAATTAGCGGTCTGAAAGAAAAGATAGTTCACTGGTTTGTTTATTAACCGTTAACAAACAGTTTTGCCTTTTGGAAACATATGTCCTCCTTCTTATAACGAACAAACAGTCATCACATGCATAAAACAACCTTAACAGCTATGCCCGCAGACCTCACTATACAGTGGCGTCCTCTGGTGATTACAAAAACGGTAGCCCTCATTGGCAACGTTGCACCTTGCGACTTGCATACTGCAAGTTACATGCTCGCCCTGCTCGTCGCCATACCACCATTCAGCATACGTAGCCGGTAATTTTAACGTAATGTATGTAAATAAGTTACCGTAAGATATCCGTATCTTACCAGCCTTTTCGCTAGAATCACCCCTATAGTTCATTCGCGTTAAGAAAATAGTGACTGACAGGTCACTGACAGGCCACTAGCCAATTAAAACGCTAGAAATTATAATTTCTGTCAGTCACTATTTTCTTAACGCGAATGAACTATAGTAACCGTAATGGCCATACATTTCACAACTATCATATTGCATTTTGGTTTTACGTTTTGAAACTATAAAATATAATTTTTACTTCTTTCTAATACTATCTGAATGAAAGTAGTAATCTTATATCGTTATCAGCCTCTCACACTCTCCACTGCTGGACATTGGCCTCTCCCATTGTTGACCACTTTGATCGATTTAATTTTAATCTTAGATACTTGTTATTATTGTGACACAAAGATTCACTTATTCCACACTAAACAATTAAGCGACAATTCCAAAATTGGATTCGAAGATCGATTTATCTAAATAGATCAATTTCGTGCATACTATCAAACATTTTATCATCCATCTTTACACATATAATTTTACTAATAATAACTCGACTATGGGATTTCTAGGACTTTCAGCTTCATTGTATGCCTTTATTTATAGTCGTGAACATGTGACGTAGATTCTTTAAATAATCCCAACTCAAATAAATCTCCTTATCAGTTTCTTCATGGAAGTTGTTTCTGACCAGTGATGTTAACGAGCATAATAATAATCATTGGAACAGCCTTACTTTGTAACTTCATTAGTGAACTAATAAATAAATATCATATAAATTTTTTGAAATATTTAGCAAATGTGGTTGTAGATAATAATAATTATAATAATCCTGATGTTTGTATTTAATACTCATGACTAAACATTAAATCATTTCATTAATTTAGTACATTATTTTAACTTAATAAATTTTTCATATGAAAATAATATTACAAAGTATCAAACTCGTGGAGTTGCACTCGCGCAGAGCGGTATACGCTCATAAAAGTGGTTGTGCGTATGTGTGCGTGAGCGGAGCAGCGAGCGGCACGTCCTCCCTCTGGGATGACCCGATTTGGACTGAATCGGCAAGCGTCGCGCGCGTGGCTTTATAGTCACTTTTGAAAAAATCGTATAAAATAACAGGCATAGAATATTAATAAAATAATAATTTAGTGCACTTAAGAAACACTTCTTTTACATTTACCCAAAATTTCAACTAAAAGAAACAGTGTTTTCTACTAGAAAAACACTGTTGAAAAGTGTGAATTTAGCTTATTTTGAAAAATTATTTTGGACCATTTAATAACACATTTTTGAAAGTTTTTTTATCTAGTGCACTAATAGACCATATAAGCTATTGTATAAACATATATTTAAAACATATGTATGTAATGCAATTGATATTAAGACTTTCGAAATTGACTCTGACTCGCATTTTTGCGAATCGGCTTACGGGAGATCTTTGATAAACAAAAATATACTAGTAAATGTTGTATTTTATCTAGCCTACGCACTGCTTGAAGACTTTATCTATATAAAAAACTATGTTTCTTATTTTAAAAAAATCGTTTTATATGATAATAGCTCGTCCGAAAATACCAGTTTCGCCGCAAATACGTCGAATTCTGTATGCGCGCTCTTAAGACTTTAAAACGGTAGAAGATTTTATTACACTTTCCTTTATAAAATATTAGTGATTAGTGATAGAAGAAGTGCACAACCATTATTAACCGACTTCGAAAGGAGGAGGAGGTTCTCAATTCATCTGGGGCCCTACTACAGAAAACAAAAACGATCGTTCGATGAACGGATCGCGTATTTTTGCCCCATAAACCCCTCTCATTTTTCCCTCCCGTGTTCGAATATACCTGTAATGTAGGTATATAATGTATAATTTTTCTTAAACTTTAAAGTTCACTGGAACGATAAAGTTATGGAATCAATGAAATAAAATCGTCTTGTCGCTCGTGCCCTTTCTTTTAATGGAAGGTGCAGTGCATCGATACGGCGAGTTATATGGAGCAAGTTCCAATAACTTGCACAGCGCGTTTCGCCTCTACCTTCGAAGTGCGAATAGTCAAATTATGGAACTCTTTGCCGGGCCCCTTGTTCTCAAGCCGGGAGATATAATCTTCCGATAGTTCCGATGTTCAAGGCGGTGAACTGGTTTTTGCTGGAGCGAATAGCAGTCAAGCAAACCTATTTCGAACAACAAAAAAATCTTAGGTACTTATTATTCTTGAGCATTAAAATCAGTATGGAAGTAAAATCAAATCTGGCTGAAAACTGGACGAAATACAATCGCTTAAAGCAAACATTATTATGCCGTCCGTGAATAGGTGTATCTTTACGACATGTGGCGACATCTACCTCCACATCGCTACAACATAACATTACTAGTTTTGCCTATTAACAACAGATGGCGGTATCGCCCATTTATTTAGTAGTTATAATCGATAGAAGACGTGTCGTGGGACGCCCTCTAGCGATGTGGTATGGCGACATAATAAGAGGGCAGGCTGGGGCTGGATAGCAGTTTGCGACCTACCGCTGTGAAAGTTTTTAGAATAAGAATATTTATTTGCTAAAAGCATGTAAGGGAGCGAACCATCATCTTTTCGCTCCAAGCCACGCTTACCTGCCCGTGGTACATCTTGCCGAATAGCAAACGAGGCGCCGGCAATCGACCGGATCCGTAGAAGAGATGTTTCTAGGGTCAAAATAATTACATTATATTATATTTAGTTCTTATTTTAGATTAAAAATATATTGGACACGTATTTTTCCTTTTTTCGTGTAAACAAAAAATAACAAAGATCCAAGGCAACAAAATTTAGGAGTGGGGGATATTTGACATCACTCAGTGGCGAAAAATCTCCCAATCTTTGACGTCACGGGTAATTTTAACGGGCTATAATTCATCATCATCATTATCATCAGCCTATTGCAGTCCACTGTCCAGCAGGACATAGGCCTCTCCAGTTGTTCGCCACTTACGGCTAACCTCTGGAGGATATACCCATAATCGCCACGCTGGGCAGGCGGGTTGGCGATCGCAGGGCGTAGCTTCTTGTTCTGGTGACGCTGCTGCCCGTCATCCGACTGTGGTATTTAGCTACGCCTTCTATCGTGATGGTTATACCCATACCGCCACCAGTCGGTTTGCCAGAGCTTTTGTTGTTCGGCAGGATGCACCACGGGCAGGTGAGGATGGCTTGGAGCGAAAAGGTGATAGGCTGCTCCTTTACATCCCTGAAGGAAGGAAGTGTCGGGAGAACGGGAGAAATTTTTATCTGTATGTTTGATCGCACGTCACGCGAAAACTACTGCATGGAATTGGATGCACCAATTGCATGCGGTAGACCTTTAGCAATAAATTAGTTTTCACCAATGTATTGCTAAAGGTCTAACCTAAAAGTTAGACACCATTTGTGGATGTTCGTTATTTTTGAACTAGATATCCACGCGTGCGACACCGCTGGTACAGCTAGTTACTTAGTTAATATAGGTAAATTATGTTTTCTTCTGAAGCTGTCAGACTGCACATGACGTGTAAAATCTCATACATGATAATGTAAAAAAACACTCATACAAAAATGCAATGATTCAAGAATCGTGAAATCTTTGAAAACTATTTTCAGTTGCGTAAACAAGCTGTTTCAAAGTCACATTGACATAGGTCATGATTTAGAAATACTGATCTGATTTGATTTAACTTCTTGACAGATCTAAGGAATAAAATTTCGCAACGTCTGTGAATAAATGCATTTTAGATTGTGTTACTAGATAATACCTATTATTTAGCTAGGAATAAATTTGCCGCTCCTGACTGTACTGACCTGTCCTAACACACCTCATCATCATCATCATCGCAGTCCACTGCTGGACATAGGCCTCTCCAGTTGTTCGCCACTTAGGACAAACATCTGGAGGACATACCCATAATCGCCACGCTGGGCTGGCGGGTTGGCGTTCGCAGAGGCGTAGCTTCTAGCTCCAGTGACGCTGCTGCCCGTCATCGGTCTGTGGTATTTAGCTACGCCTTCAATTGTGATGATTATACCGCCACCAGTCGGTTGCCAGCGCCTCGTTTGTTATTCGGCAGGATGCACCACGGGCAGGTGAGGTTGGCTTGGAGCGAAAAGATGATAGGCCGCTCCTTTACATCCCTACATGTAACCTACAAATACATAGCAACTGACCAATCACGTGATAGTTGGACAGCAGGTCAACATAACGCCATCTATGGCATTTCAATTAGAAACACTCTCATTGGAAATGTCTTTGTCCAGCTGTGGACAATAATAGGCTGATGATGATTATTAACTACAGTTTACGAGAGGTAGGGCATAGCGAATCTTCGCTCGAATTGAGCTGCCCGTCCGGGGAAGGACCTCCACCCTATAGAATGCCGCAGCCAAATGACCTCCGGGTCGTGTTTCTGCCGGTGAGTAAGGTTTCCGGAGCTCGTGGAGGGTTGGGGTTCGGTCGGCATGGCGGTGGCAAGTGACAGGTAACTGACCAGTTACTTGCCCGTTATCACAGCGACTCGGGCTTCTCTTTCGCTTTCCATCAGGCATAAGGAAGCCATTATGTCGAGTTAATATTATAAATAAAACGGTATTCTATATATATCGATAGTTTCAAGTGGCAAATAAAGTAGAATACGATTTTATGTTATCTTAGGTACGATGTGAAAATGTGTTTTAAAACACAAGTGGCTTTTATAGAGATAGGCAAGTGTTCACATCGTAATATTAATGGATTCATTTTAGAATTGGTGTTGTACAGACGGCTGACGATTTATCATCATCACACCAATGAAAATTGGCATTTTCAATGGTGTGGTAACTAAGGTGGTAGGACTGTTTCCAGGGTGTGGGGAGGCTCCTTTCTTGCACCCTCTAACGTGGTAACTAAAGTGGTTACTGAGGTGGTAACTAATCTGGTAACTACGGTGGTAACTAAGGTGGCAACTAAGCTGGTAACTAAAGTGAAAGCTAAGGTAGTAACTCAGGTGGTGACTAATGTGGTAACTAAGGCAAATCCCTCAGGATTAACCTTAATTACCACGCTTGGCAGGCGGGTTAGTGACCGCAATGGGTTATGTTTGTATGTAAGCGTTGTATGTTGGCAGCGTTATCTGTCAGAAGTTTAGGCGGTCTTATCGCTACAAGCGATCTCTTCCAGACAACCTTTAGGTAGTGTAAACGACTTAGAGTAAAAAAAGAAAGAGTGAAGTGCTGTGTTACAACAAAAAAAAAGTTAAACCTTTTTTTTCTTGGCAACGTTATAATCTGTCAGATAGCTATCAGCCGATTTATCAGCGAGTGGTGAATAATTATTGTCGCTCCACAACGTGAATGAAACACTGTTTTAGTATTCGCCGATTCTAATCTTTTTCCTCCCACGATGCGGTGATTAGCGCAAACGTGGGGTGACTGCAATTTGTTAGGAAATAAACAGGACAAATAAAAAACTTAAAAAAAACATATTTTTTTCATGGTTTTTGCAAATAATGTTTACTGGCTTGACTAAATTGGTAGGGAATTCTGGAATAAGCCACGACCAGAAGGCAGGGGGCCTTCTGGTCGTGGCTTATTCCAGAAATCCCCTTAGATGATCCCCTGCGCAGGGGATTTTTGGACTTCTTGTCCAGAAATCCCCTTAAACAATATTTTAAATAGGTTAGTTAGTTGAATAACCATCTTTATCTAGCTCCAAACTAAGCCGAAGCTTGTACCATGGGTAGACAACTGATAAACATACTTTGATACTTCTTTTCGTAAATAAATACATGATATTATACAAGAAAAACATCCAGACCAATACAAACAGACATGTTCATGAACACAAAATGTTTGTACTGTGCGGGAATAGAACCCACGACCCTTGGCTCAGAAGGCAAAGGTCACTAGGTACCAAATGAGCCATCGAGCCACTCACTTAATTTACAAAGAGCCACAGCGCGCATAAATCATGGTCGCATTAGCAAAATTGACTCAAACTGAATACATTTCTGTTTCGCCCGCATCGGCATAGATCTACCATAATAAAATGATTCAGTAAAATCCAGGACGCGACGCAGAACGCACGCCTTTCTCAGTAAGTTTTTCATACACATTTTTCTCGTCAATTCTCTTTATATCCGTGTGTGGAATTAAAAATAAATCTGTCAATGGGGAAATGACAGTTTAGTTTTTAAAATAATTCCGCCATTTTGGTGGTTTTTGCGTGGAGGTCGAATAACGGTGTTTGTTTAATGATAAATGCTTTTAAAAGTGACTTGTTTGTTTGTTTTGTTGCATTGTTTAAGCGGATTTTTCTGTTGGGTATTATGTTTTTATTTGCGCTCGTTAAAAGATTTAATAATTAAATTTATTTGTAATATTACTGGTAAATATGCTAAACTTAAAAAACCGCTCAGTACACGAATCTAAGACTCTTCTTACTAAGACTCTACTCTTGTGGACTTTTGACGAGACAGAATATTTTATGAAACCAATTAAGTAATCAACTAGATACCTTTCCTTACAGACAAGCACACAAATACGCACATAAACCAAACTTACATTATAATACCCACCTCACCTTTTCTTACGTTATAATACCCACTTTACCTTTTCTTATTTTTATCTATTTTTAAATTGTCAATTAACATTTCTTTTGAATTTTTCTATTGTATAGAAACACTAAGAAATATTGTTTAATGTTAACTGTACATTCCTACAAGTGCCAATTCTATTGTAAAATTGATTGAATGTTCCCCACAGGACAGGCTTAGCCTAGTGTGGGGACCAGTGTAAATAACCATTGTTGTACTTTGTGTTATAAGGTAATAAATTTTATTATTATTATTATTATTATTAATTAAAATAAACTAGAATCTAAAATTTATTTTCGTAATTTTAGGTGTTTCTAAAAAATGGTGCATTAAAATAGTTAAGTAAGTGTTTTCCTTGAAACAAATTGATAGAAATTAATATTAACATAAAGTGGGTACGATTCAAATATTAGTACCTACCAGATTATGTTCGCTTGCGTCTCTCAAAACACCCAGACTCGAGATAGTTTAGTATCGATAGATTTAGCCGTTGTAGACAATCTATGAAAAATGCTATTACCTAATTAATTTTGAATTATAGCGAGAATGGATTGACGACATAATTATCTATCTTTTCGACTTTTTTTTAACATTTTATTCGCATAAACAAAATTGAACAAAATTTGGATAATTTATTATACAAATGAAGTTAATCTAAATAAACTAGTAATTGAGATGAGTTTGCACTATACATGATGACCTAAAGAAGAAGAGGTTGCAAACATGAATAATTAAATATATTGCTGTACTAGCTGTGCTCGCGACTTCGTCCGCGTGGAATAGTTATTTTATCCCCGTTTTTTTACATTTTCCATTATTTCTTCGCTCCTAATAGTTGCAGCGTGATGTTATCTATCTATACTTATAATAAATCTGTAGAGAAGTCAATTCTGTACATTGTATATATTTTCAAATTAACTATCAGGGGATGATTAGTGATCGATACTGATGCCAAAAATGCAATCAGTAAAATTTTTGTCTGTCTGTATGTTCGTTATAGAAACAAAAACTACTCAACGGATTTTAACGAAACTTGGTACAATTATTCTTCATACTCCTGGGCAGGTTATAGGGTACTTTTCATCACGCTATTATCAATAGGAGCAGAGCAGTGAAGGGAAATGTTAGGAAAACGGGAGAATTTTTTGGAACGCGCATCACTCATAAACTACTGCATGAAATTGAATACTGTTTTCACCAATGTATTGCTAGAGGTTTAACTTAAAACGTAGGCACTATGTATAGATAGGTATTTTATGGAAGTCCGTTATTTTTCAAACCCGATATCCACGCGTGCGACGCCGCTGGCACAGCTAGTATAGCCTAAAGCCTTCCTCGATAAATGGTCTATTCAACACAAAAATATTTTTTCAATTCGGACCAGTAGTTCCTGAGATTAGCGCGTTCAAACAAACAAACAAACAAACTCTTCAGCTTTATAATATTATAGTTAAGATAGTGACACATAGTATTTGAATCAAGCTGTATAGGTACAATATAACATATTCCATAATAAGTATTTTGTATATGTTCGCTATATCCATAGAGGTGTGAAGGTCATTTCCGATTCGGTTTCTAGACTAGGCAAGTTACTTACAAGGCGAAATTCGGCATACCTTGTTAGTTACCATTTTAACACCCAATAATAGACACATAGTAATTTTGGAGCTATGCTAATTTTGAAGACAGCCTACTGACTTATTTGCTAGTGACCGCTGCTATATAAAATCTATATAAATGATATAATATTAATTAATACATACGATGTTTTGGCATGTGGTCGACGTAAAAGGCTCGGCTGAACTCCTGAACCCCCCCCCCCCCCATTTTTTGCCCCATAAATCCCTCTCTCATTTGTCCCTCGTGTTTGAATATAGATACGAACTAAAATTCGTCAACGTCGATTTTCAACAATTTAATTAATATATTAAAACACGGGAGGGACAAATGAGAGGGATTTAGGGGGCAAAAATACGCGATCAAAGGGGGCAAAAATAGCAAAGTACAAGCTTCGGCTTAGTTTAGGGCTAGACGGCGATGTGTGGACCAGCGTGGCATGTCTTGGGGTAATTATTTATTTATAATTCAAGCTGCGTAACACATGACGCAAAGGCTACTCTCCTTTGTCTAGGTATAAGAAGGGAAAATACAAAGATTTCATTACAAAGCAGCAAATAAAAATGCCTTGACAACCTGGTATTAAGAATGAGGAAACTAGACCATCACTATAGTCATTGACTAAGTATAATTACTAATAATTACGATAATTACTTAATAAACACAGTGTTGCTAATTGTAGTTCAATGCGTTTTTCTAACAAAGATCTATTTAATTATCTATTGGAAACAGAGGCCCTACTACAGAAAACGAAAACGATCGTTCGTTGAACGGATCGCGTATTTTTGCTCCACAAATCCCTCTCATTTGTCCCTCCCGTGTTCTAATATATCAATGAAATTGTTGAAAATCGACGTTGACGAATTTTAGAACGTAACGAAACGTAGTTCGTATATATTAGAACACGGGAGGGACAAATGAGAGGGATTAATGGGGCAAAAATACGCGATCCGTTCAACGAACGATCGTTTTTGTTTTTTGTAGTTGGGCCCCCGAGGTCGATAAATAAGTTTCTCATTTATCATCATCATCAGCCTATCGCAGTCCACTGCTAAACATAGGCCTCTCCAGTTGTTCGCCACTTAGGGCAAACATCTGGATGCTTTACTCAGACTCGCCACCGTGGGCAGGTGGGTTGGCGACTGAAGGTCGTAGCTCCGGTGACGCTGCTGCCCGTCATCCTGCTTAATAACATACGGCTAGGCTTTATAGGCTCTAGCAACCGACTGGCGCTATAACTGTCGCAGTCATCTGGTTGAATCTCCTATTCAATTGAATGTCTAGCGCGCTCATTGAATGACGACATTTCATTGAATGACTAGACCGAACGTTGACTAAACACGCGTCACTTATAGAATAGTGCCGTAATCTTACAAAATGGTGTTATTAAAATAGCAAAAAAAATGTCGGGTATAGGTACCTATCTACGTAGTGTATGCTTGTTCGATTTTTCAAGGATGACATCACCCAATTTCATTTGGCGCGCGCCCTTTACCGCCTCGGCTCACCCCTCCAAAGATATCGTTTTATCTACAGCTATAGTTCCTAATGCCCTTCATAGAATGAGGGACATTTGGACGACTCAAATGTTCCTTGGTAGGTACTTATTATAAGCTCACATTACTGTTACGGACTGGCCGCATGGCCAACCTCCTTAGAGGTTATACTTTTTTATTAAAGTTTATCTTATGTTCTATGAAAATAGAGAAAAGGGAATAGGGAAGAAAACAGGGCTCAAAAGAAATTAAAATGTAATATAAAAGTAAAAAATAATAGAAAATAAAATAACACGCACCACGCACGACAGATATGAAAAGCACACAAGGAATTTTCATAGAACAGAAGATAAACGTAAATATAAAAAAGTAAGTATAACCTCGAAGGAGGTTCGCCGCCATGCGGCCAGTCCGTAACACATACAAATGCTAGGCACTGGTACACTCAAGGCTTGGAGCCTTTGTTTTCCCAAGTTTAAATTGTAGATAAATCTATACGTACCTCCTTGTATTGGTATGTAAGGGAGCAACCTATCATCTTTTCGCTCCAAGCCTCCTACACCTGCCCGTGGTGCATCTGCTGAATAACAAACGAGGCTCTGGCAACCGACTGGTGGCGGTATAACCGTCACAATTGAAGGCGTAGCTAAATACCACAGGCCGATGACGGGCAACAGCGTCACCGGAGCGAGGAGCTGCGCCCAAGATACACAACCTACCTGCCCCAAGTGGCGATTATGGGCAAAGCCTTCAGACTTTTGGCCAAAGTGGTGAACTGGAGGGAGGCCTTTCCAACAGTGGACATGCTGATGATGATGATCAAAAATGTAACTCCTTTATTTGTATGGATAACCACAAAGCGATTGCTTAGTTACCTTTTTGTGAAACAGACATATCGAGTAAGACCTTGCATTCTACATTTTTGTTGCTTTTTGTTATCAGTTGAATCTATTTCCTAGTTTAGTGACTGTATACTTCGTTTATTAGCATTACATTATTTACTAGTGAATCTACTTATTTGTAGAAAAAGCCTATTTCATTTTAAGTTTTAAATTAAAGCCTATTTAAATTAAAGTTAAGTTTGACTGACTCGGTGGCTCAATTGGTAGTGACCTCTGCCTTCTAAGCCAAGGGTCGTGGGTTCGATCCCCACACATTACAAACATTTGTGTGCATGAACATGTCTTGGTATGTATTGGTCTGGGTGTTCTCTATGTATAATATGTATTTATTTACAAAAAAAAATGTATCTAAGTAAGTTTATCAGTTGCCTAGTACCCATAGTACAAGCTTCGGCTTAGTTTGAGGCTAGATGGCGCTGTGTGGCCCAGCGTGGCATGTCTTGGGTTATTTATTTATTTAAGTATTAAGTCGAAGTGAATTTTACAATTCATAATTTTACAGGGAAGTAATATTGTTGAACCAGGTAAATAAATAAACGGTTGATAAAATGATTTTCCTTGTCCACAGGAATCATGTCGGAGGTACTTCACGTGGCTTTTACCAATGCTGGGCAGAAGGCAGGGCTGGAAATATGGAGGATAGAGGTACGTTTTTTCTTGGCATACAAAAGTTATAAGGTTTTTAGAGAGTCGGCAAAGCGCGTGTAATACTTCTGGAGTTGCACGCCCATCCTACGACGACGAGGTCCTACCACCAAAATCAAAGACAATCGTACGTTGAACAGATCGCGTACATCATAAATCTCTCCCATTTGTCTCTCCCGTGTTCGAATAAGTCATGAAATGCTCTTCCAGCTCATGTGTTTCCTTCCTCTTACAATCCTGGGTTCTTTAGGCGGGGCGTGAAACGGCATCTCATTGGGCCTTCAGGGTGAGGGCGACAGGCGTAATTGGATTGTTCTTTTGTGCCTGCCGACCTAACTTTCGGACCTCACGACCGCTTACCATCAGGTGGAGTGAGGTCATCCTGAAAACTCTTCTTATAAAAAAAAGAATATACGAACTAAAATTTTTGGTGGTATTATTGGTTCTAAGTAATTTTGGTGGTACCCTAAATCCCACATGAACAATAATACAATAGAAGAGAGAAAATACATTAATGCATGCTTAAAATAACTCATTTCAGCGGGCAAAAGCATAAAACTAGGTATTTTGGACAATGATATATAAATATATGACTATGATATATGACTTGGCTTAAAACATAGTTATTCAATCATAGAGTTAGCTATTTATCTACGCTTTTAATAAACTTTAGCGATTTGTCTTGTTTCTTGACATTTTATTTCTTTTAATAATATTGTCTGTGAAGCTTGCGATTTTGACTAAAATAACTGGTCTATTTTTATGGGAAGTTATTTTGATCAGAAGGGTTAGTCAGGAAGGGCGAATAAATAAATTAGAAAGAAAGTTTTTTTATGTAATTAGAAATAACGAAATGGATGATGATTTTATTATTTGCATTTGCTACAAATATAAAACTATTTTTGAAACAAGCAATATAACAATAAGTACCTACCTATATATCAATAATGAAAGCACATTACCTACGAGATAACAAATATTTAATTAACTAACATGTTTGTAGGTACACAATTAATTAATTAATGCAATTAACGAAAATATCTCATTACATTAATGTAACATTATGACCGTTTGGCAAATATATAACGTGATAGATAATGATAATTATGTTTTTTGTTTACTGGTTAAACAACATAAGGAAATTATATCATTAATACTTAGAGCCGTGTATATTCTATAAATAAATATTCCAAAAATCCAAAATGCAGTTAAAGCGTTTGACATTATGACAGCATTTTTAGAAAAAATAAACCGATTTCAAATGAAGACAATGGGACCAATTACAGCCTTACAAACAAACAAAAAGATTTTTTCAAATCGGTTAACATTCCTCGGAGATATAGAGTAAAAAACAACACGTAAAGTCGAAGTAAAAATAATCTTTATTTGTATAGGTTTAAAAAAAACACTTACAAATCGTCAAAGCTTCAATATGTGGACTACCTACTTATTAATGTAATATCGATTTAGCCTATCCCTTCGAAGGACATACAAGGCATCCATTATGAACAACTAAAATTCTGTATAGTGTTGTGTGAAGGTCGATATCTAGAAAGAAAGATATACAACATTGTTGGACATAGACCTCTCCAGTTGTTCGCCACTTTGGGCAAACATCTGGAGGCTTCATCCATAATCGCCACTTGGGGCAGGCGGGTTGGTTTTTTTTTTTTTTTTATAGTGGCTCGACATAATGGCTTCCCTACACCTGATGGAAAGCGAAAGAGAAGCCCAAGTCGCTGTGACAACGGGCAAGTAACTGGTCAGTTACCTGTCAGTTGCCACCGCCATGCCGGCCCAACCCTAACCCCCCACGAGCTCCGGAAACCCTACTCACCGGCAGAAACACGACCCAGAGGTCATTTGACTGCGGTATTCTATAGGATGGAGGTCCTTCCCCGGACGGGCGGCTCAATTCGAGCGAAGATTCGCTATGCCCTACCTCTCTTAAAATCGCAGGGCGTAGCTCCTCGCTCAGTGACGCTGCTGCCCGTCATCGGCCTGTGGTATTTAGCTACGCCTTCAATTGGGATGATGACTAAAAAATAATTTAATGTCCATCAGATAGATTAATGAAAAATATTGGATACGTATTTTTTATTTTGCCTCTTGTTCAAAAACTTACGAAGATACATTGATTTTAAATGTCACATGACGTCACGTTAGAGTATATTTTGTAGTTAGCCCCCACTCCGTAACTTTAATGCGCTATATCTAAGTATTTTCTTGTTATTTCGACAAAACAAAAAATACGGGTCTTATATTTTTTTATTATCTAAGAGACGGACTAATTATTTTCTTCATTTTCATACCTTGTCATCATCCGTATTGTGATGGTTATACCGACACCAGTTGGTTGCCAGAGCCTCGTTTGTTATTCGGCAGAATGCAGTAAGGCAGGAGAGGGTGGCTTGGAGCGAAAAGATGTTAAGTCGTTTCCGTAAATACCAGTATAATATACCGTGTATACCAATAAAAAGAAACGTACTGAAGTACGTGCAAGTTTATGTCAAGGCTATAACATATAATATGTATATGTGGTGGGTATGTATAACATATAGGCTATAATGTTGTGTCCATTACAGCGATCCCATGATTACTTGGCAATTTAATTGTGCTGCGCGTTCCGTATGATTACACAAGCGTGAAGTGGCAGTGGGCTGGCCACATCAGCCGCAGAACCGATAACCGTTGGGTAAACGAGTTCTGGAGTGGAGACCACGTCTCGGCAAACTTAGTGTAGGACGCCCTCAGGCCAGGTGGAGTGACGATTTGCGCAGGACGGCTGGCAAGAGCTGGGTGCGAGAGGCCCGGAACCGATCGAAGTGGCGAGCATTGGGAGAGGCCTATGTCCAGCAGTGGACTGATGTGGGCTGATGATGATGACACAAGCGTGAATATTGATTACAACATTGAATTGGAGGTTTTGGGAGTGCAAGTAGTCATCATCATCAGCCTAACGCAGTCCACTGCTGGACTATAGGCCTCTCCAGGTGTTCGACAGTTGGTCAAACATCTCCAGTTTGCAAATAGAAAATAAAATAAAAAATCTTTATTGCTTTCACATTGATACAGACAATATCCATCTACTTTTTATATCAACCTCATCAGCGCCAAGCATTATGGCGCAAAAATACGCGATCCGTTCAACGAACGATCGTTTTCGTTTTCTGTAGTAGGGCCCCTGGGATCGAATCGAACCCGCGAAATTACTGCAAATTTCGCCGTTAGGTGGCTTTACGTTTTTACACTCGCAACATTAAGATAATAATATCAACACAACTAAAAAGAAGTTGAGAACTAACCCATTATTACGATTTACGACCGTCTCGTTTCGGTAGTAGAGGTGGCAGTAACATCGACTTTGTGAACAGATGTCGATAAAATATATGACTGAGCGGAGGGAGCGAGCGGGATTGGCGGAGAACTCGATTCGTCTTCATCCACCATGTTGGGTAGTATGGGTGTTGAATAACCGAAATAAACTCGTAGATCGATCACAATGAAGTCCTTTAATCGATTTCGGTAGTAATTAACAATCAATATGGTAGCACTAGCGCGATTCAAACGGATGCACTACGAAACGCGGGGAGTTCTGACTCCCCCGGATGACGGGGATGAGTAAAAGCATTTTCCCCGGCATAAAAAAAAAAGAATCATATGTCATAGCTTTTACTATATAGGTGATCATTTAAATGTACGTATTATTTTAAAAAAATGGCAAACTGGTGAGTGCTTTTTTTCGTGCAAAACTATTACTACTTACTCATAAATCTATTTACAGGAATAAATTATTTTATTTTTTTGGCAAACATATGGAGGCTGTACCCATAATCGCCACTGGGCAGGCAGGTTGGCGATCGCAGGGCGTAGCTCCTCGCTCCGGTGACGCAGCTGTCCGTCATCGGCCTGTGGTATTTAGCTGCGCCTTCAATCGTGATGGTTATACCGCCACCCGAGAGAGGTAGGGCATAGCGAATCTTCGCTCGAATTGAGCCGCCCGTCCGGGGAAGGACCTCCACCCTATAGAATACCGCAGTCAAATGACCTCTGGGTCGTGTTTCTGCCGGTGAGTAGGGTTTCCGGAGCTCGTGGGGGGTTAGGGTTGGGCCGGCATGGCGGTGGCAACTGACAGGCAACTGACCAGTTACTTGCCCGTTGTCACAGCGACTTGGGCTTCTCTTTCGCTTTCCATCAGGTGTAGGGAAGCCATTATGTCGAGCCACTATAAAAAAAAAAAAAAAAAAAAACCCGTCTGTTGCCAGCGCCTCGTTTGTCATTCGGCAGGATGCACCACAAGCAGGTGGCTTGAAGCGAAATGATGATGGGTCGCTTCCTTACACTCCATTGTTTGCATAATCTATGTATAATATGTATTTATTTACAAAAAAAATGTATCTATGTAAATGTATCAGTTGTCTAGTACCATAGTACAAGCTTCGGCTTAGTTTGGAGCTAGGTGGCGCTGTGTGGCCCATCGTTGCAAGTCTTGGGTTACCTATTTAATTCGCTCTACAAGAACTTTTCTGAATGATATTAATATTATAATTCAAAATTGTTAAGAAACGGGTGTCGATATCGATATTTTGGTCTTTGATCGCATCACTACGTCGGGGCAGACCGGTCAGGTCAGGGACAAAGTCAGGGTCACAACTTGTGGTAGCCATCTTGAAGTCCCTATACCTAAGTATTATACATGCGGGTTTTAAGTACCCTGTATCTTAACTAATATTATAAAGCTGAAGAGTTTGTTTGTTTGTTTGTTTGAACGCGCTAATCTCAGGAACTACTGGTCCGAATTGAAAAATTCTTTTTGTGTTGAATAGACAATTTATCGAGGAAGGCTATATAACATCACGTTGCAACTATTAGGAGCGAAGAAATAATGGAAAATGTAAAAAAAACGGGGACAAATAACTATTCCACGCGGACGAAGTCGCGAGCACAGCTAGTGAAGATATAAGGCGATGACAAAACGCCTAAATTGTGGAACAAATAACACTTTTAAACGATCCGTTTGGTTGAGTGGTACAGAGCGCTGCCTCTGATACAGTGGTCGTGAATTCGATTCCCGTACAGTACAAACATTTGTGTGCATGAACATGTCTGTTTGTATTGGTCTTGGCGTTTGCTATGCATAATGCTCGTATGTATATAATTAATTGCAAATAAAAAATTAAGTATTTACACGTAACTTTATACTCATAGTATAAGCTCCGGCTTAGTCTGGAACTAGGTGCGCAGTTACTTGCCAGTTGTCACAGCGACTTGGTCTTCTCTTTCGCTTTCCATCAGGCGTAGGGAAGCCATTATGTCGAGCTACTATATAAAAAAAATGTGGGTTTTTTTTATTCAAAATGGGTTTGCGCTTGACTGCGATTCGCCTGATGGTAAGCGATATCGTAGTCTTCGATGGAGCGCGCTCACCCAGCAAAAACGGATTCACTCTCGCATTGAACATCAGAAAATTATATCTGTCGCGGAACAAGACCGGCATACGGTAATTCATCATCATCCTAGCCTTTTTCCCGATTGTCTCAGGGTCGGCTTCCCAAACTGAGAGATTTGGCGAGGGCTAAGCTTTTACACAGAGCGACTGCCATCAGACCTCCGCAACACTTAGGGTAAGCTATACCCATTCCCAGTTGGGCGTCAGAGTTATCATAATCTCTGATATGATGTGACGACTGCTATCTGAGTTGGTACAGATAGCACCCGGGACCAACAGCTTAACGTGCCTTCCGAAGCACGGAGGAAATCGGTGTCAAATTTTGGTCACCCATCATCGGATTGACCGCGCCAATGGTTGCACAACGTTGCGATCATTGTTAAGCGAACAAGACCGCGGCGCCACCGAGCTCCTCACCGGCATACGGTAATTGATTATAATTATTAATTAATTTTGTTTTTCTTTTCAGGATATGGAGCCAGTGCCGGTCCCAAAGAACCAATATGGAAACTTCTACACCGGAGACTCTTACATAGTCCTCAAGGTAAGGAGTTACTTACTTCGATGGCTTAACGACCAGGGGCCCTACTACAGAAAACGAAAACGATCGTTCGTTGAACGGATCGCGTATTTTTTCTCCATAAATCCCTCTCATTTGTTCCTCCCGTGTTCTATTATATTAATTAAATTGTTGAAAATCGACGTTGACGAATTTTAGTTTGTATATTCGAAAACACGGGAGGGACAAATGAGAGGGATTTATGGGGCACAAATACGCGATCCGTTTAACGAACGATCGTTTTCGTTTTCTGTAGTAGGGCCCCTGTAGTGGATCTTCCGAAACGACACCCACCCACCTACTACTTTTAAATAAATCTGTAGAGAGGTCAATTCTGTACATGAAATACATTTTCAAAACTAGCTGTGCAGGCGGCGTCACACGCGTGCGTGGATATCGGGTTCCAAAAATAACGGACTTCCATAAAATGGTACTTAAATTTTAAGTTAGACCTCTAGACAATTACATTGGTGAAAACCGCATTTGATTCCATGCAGTAGTTTTCGCGTGATGTCCGATCAAACATACAGACAAAAAATTATCCCGTTTTCCCTACACTTTCCGTCTCTGCTCTGCTCCTATTGATTGTAGCGTGATGAAAAGTATACTATAACCTGCCCAGGAGTACGAAGAATAATCGTACCGAGTTTCGTTAAAATCCGTCCAGTAGTTTTTTTTCTATAATGAACAACCAGACAGACAGACAAAAATTTTACTGATTGCATTTTTGGCTTCAGTATCGATCACTAATCACCCCATTAGGGACAAATGAGAGGGATTTATGGGACAAAAATACGCGATCCGTTCAACGAACGATCGTTTTCGTTTTTGGTAGTAGGGCCCCAGGAGAATATTATTGTCTCTATCCACCTGAAAGCAGTTGCTACCTTAAATATAGAACTGTGGCGGAAATAGTAATCCGATGTTTACTACGAAACAGAACAGCGGACTCCAGATGTGTCTGCTATTTTAGCTTATCTATTTGTGTGACTATATATCTCTAAGAAATTTATGAGTTGTCGTATAATTTTAGCGGTATTTCTAACCCACAATGATTTTTTTTTATAGTAGCTCGATATAATGGCTTCCCTACGCCTGATGGAAAGCGAAAGAGAAGCCTAAGTCTGCTGTAACTGGTCTGCTGTAACTGGTCTGGTCTAAGCTGTGTAACTGGTCAGTTACCTGTCAGTTGCCACCGCCATGCCGGCCCAACGCTAACCCCCCACGAGCTCCGGAAACCCAACTCACCCGCAGAAACACAGCCCAGAGGTCATTTTTTTTTATACTAGCTCGGCATAATGGCTTCCCTTCGCCTGATGGAAAGCGAAAGAGAAGCCCAAATCGCTGTGACAACGGGCAAGTAACTGGTCAGTCACCTGTCAGTTGCCACCGCCATGCCGGCCCAACGCTAACCCCCCACGAGCTCCGGAAACCCTACTCACCGGCAGGAACACGACCCGGAGGTCATTTGGCTGCGGTATTCTATAGGATGGAGGTCCTTCCCCGGACGGGCGGCTCAATTCGAGCGAAGATTCGCTATGCCCTACCTCTCTTAAAGTTATTTTTTTTATTTCATCATCATCATCAGCCTATCGCTTTCCACTGCTGGACATAGGCCTCTCCAGTTGTTCGCCACTTAGGGCAAACATCTTCTGCGGGCGTAGCTTCTCGCTCCGGTGACGCTGCTGCCCGTCATCGGCCTGTGGTATTAAACTACGCCTATTTCATTGTACGGACAATATTTTTATTGTTTTATTACCTATCCCATTGATTTTCCTAAAAGTTCATATCTCGTCATCTTGAGATGTTTTAAAATAATGTACAGGTTTACTTGGCATTACGCCATACATCCGAGTCTCGTCTTCGTCCACAATATAAACACATGGGTTTCGTTCCTTTGATCGCTAGACTAGATATTGACGTTATGCAAACATTCATAAAACATTTAGTAAATGTTTAGACTTTAATATGAAATAAAGCATAAGGCATCGATCGAGGTAGTTAATGAAAATTCCAGTAGTTATGTGTAGTGCGCGGTTGAAGCGTAGCTAAATACCGCAGGTCGATGACGGGCAGCAGCGTCACCGGAGCTAAGAGCTATGCCCTGCGACCGCAAAACTGGCTGCCCAGCGAGGCGATTATGGGTTAGTCTTCCAGGCGTTTTCCCAAAGTGGCGAACCACTGGAGAGGCCTATGTCCAGCAGTGGGCTGATGATGATGATGAACGAAAGTTAGATAATACCAAATATTTCACCATTGACTGGCTCGGTGGCTCAAGTGACCCCTGCCTTCTGAACCAAAGGTCGTGGGTTCGATTCCCACCCGGGACAAACATTCGTGTGATGAACACTTGTGTTTGTTCCGTGTCTGGGTGTTTATAATTTGTATTTAAGTAAGTATTTATTTGTGGTACCTTCGTTGTTCTGATACCCATAACACAAGTGCTTAAGCTACTTACTTTGGGTTTAGAGCAATGTATGTGATGTTGTCTGATATTTATTTAATTACTTAGTTATTTATTTCCAGACCACAGGCAGCGATTCCCGTTTGTCCTGGGACATCCATTTCTGGCTGGGTTCCACTACCTCGACGGATGAGGCGGGCGCGGCCGCCATCTTGTCTGTAAACATGGACGATCACAGGTTCAACGGCGCCGCCATACAACACAGGGAGACCCAGGGCTACGAGTCCAAACAGTTCTTAGGGTATTTTGAGCCTGGTAAGATATTAAACTCTGTCATCATCATCCTAGCCTTTTTCTCGATTGTCTCATGGTCGGCTTCCCAAACTGAGAGATTTGGCGAGGGCTACGCTACACAGAGCGACTGCCATCAGACCTCCGCAATACTTAGGGTAAGCTATCTATACCCATTCCCAGTTTAGGCGATATACGATATTAAACTCTGTTAAATTTTTTAATCTAATTTATAATTAATTTTGTAAGGCCCCAGACTGTATGACGTGGTCGTAGTTAAAAGTATGAATGATAATAATATTGTAAACACCATTTTGAAAAGAGCAACTACACGAGTTTCTTGCGAACCGAAAAGCTACCACTTCGACGATTTGTAAGTGTTTTTCATAAAAACCTATACAAATAAAGATTATTTTGACTTTGACTTTGACTTGTTACTGTAACTAATAAGGTTGTACGATGGGTATACTATACATTTCTTTGTATAAATAAATAATAAATATCACACAACATCACATACATTCCTCCGATCCCAAAGTAAGTAGCTTAAGCACTTGTGTTATGGGTATCAGAGCAACGAAGGTACCACAAATATATACTTAAATACAAATATAAACACCCAGACACGGAACAAACACAAGTGTTCATCACACGAATGTTTTGTCCCGGGTGGGAATCGAAGCCACGACTCTTGGTTCAGAAGGCAGGGGTCGCTACCAATTGAGCCACCGAGCCTGTCAAACAACAACAGCCTATCACAGTCCACTGCTGGACATAGGCTTGTCCAGTTGTTCGGCACTTTGTGCAAGGCTTTGCCACGCTAGGCAGACGTGTTGGCCATCGCTAGACGTAGCTCCTCGCTCCGGTGACGCTGCTGCCAGTCATCGGCCTGTGGTGTTCAGCTACTCCTTCAATCGTGACGGTTATACCGTCACCAGTCGGTTGCCAGAGCCGCGTTTGTTATTGGTGGTTCGAGGATGGCTTGGAAAAGATGATAGGCTTTTCCCTTACATTCCTTGAGTTATTTATGTATTATTATTTATTTCAGCCATTAGGTACATGGAGGGAGGTCACGCGTCAGGCTTCAACCACGTCACTATCAACCCCGGCGTGGAGAAGAGGCTGTTCCACATCAAGGGCAAAAGGAATGTTCGAGTTAGACAGGTACGAGATATCATCGAATTGAGCCGCCCGTCCGGGGAAGGACCTCCACCCTATAGAATACCGCAGCCAAATGACCTGCGGGTCGTGTGTCTGCCGGTGAGTAGGGACTTCGGAGCTCGTGTATGGTTAGGGTTGGGCCGGCATGGCGGTGGCAACTGACAGGTAACTGACCAGCTACTTGCCCTTTGTCCCAGTGCCTTGGGCTTCGCTTTCGCTTTCCATCAGGCGTAGGGAAGCCATTATGTCGAGCTACTATAAAAAACATCATCCTGTAAGCGTCCACTGCTGGACACAGGCTTCGCCCAATGACACTCGGGGGGGATATCTTAGTCAGCACGCTTGGCAGGCGGGTCGGTGTTCGGGGACCGCGGTCCGATGGACCATCTTGGTTTGTCGTATATATAGCGAGTCGTGATGAAAACAACGCTTGCGCGTTCTAGGTCTTCGATAGAACTTGTATGGAGCAACTTCGTTCTGTATTTGCGTGCCGAGAATGTTACAACGCCATCTGTTGTTAGCTGGCGGAACTAATGCTTGTGTATTGAAGCTATATGGAGATAGATGATCAAGAGGTAACTAAGACCCTAGAACCTCTTCAATTACGTAGAGACATTGCCAGTCTTAGTGTTCTCTATCGTCTTTACAATGGGGAATGCTCCGAAGAGTTATTCCAACTCGTTCCATCCTCTCCTTTCCTCTCCCGAACAACACGTGCTGGACAGCGTTGTCATCCGCATACCATACAGACAATGGTAGCGCGCACCAAGAGGTTCAGTTCCTCGTTCTTGCCCCGTACCATTAAGTCATGGAATGCCCTTCCAGCTCATGTATTTCCTTCCTCTTACAATCATGGGTTCTTTAGGCGGGGCGTGAAACGGCATCTCAGTGGGTCTTCATGGTAAGGGCGACAGGCGCGGTGGGTATGCCCTATTGTGCCTGTCGACCTAACATTTGGACCTCACGGCCGCTTACCATCAGGTGGAGTGAGATCATCCTGAATGCTCTTTTTTATAAAAAAAAAAAAAAGATGTCGTTGCAGACGTGACATTATCCCGAGGGTAGCTGACCGCCTATAGGTATAGATGGGTTTTTGACTGATATCTGGTCGCCATTCCAGGTGACAGCTTCAGTGGCGTCCATGAACAAAGGCGACTGTTTCATCCTGGATGTCGACCACTCCATCTTCGTGTTCGTTGGCGATAAGGCGAAGAGTGTGGAGCGGCTGAAGGCCATCACGGTAGCCAACCAGATCAGAGACCAGGACCACAACGGCAGAGGAAACATCGAAATCATTGGTGAGTTCCTTGATTTTTTTTATAGTCATCATCATCATCATCCTGTCATCACTGCTGGACACAGGCCTCTCCAGGTGTTCGCCATTTAGAGCCAATATCTGGAGGATATACCCATAATCGCCACGCTGGGCAGGCGGGTTGGCGATCGCAGGGCGCAGCTTCTCGCCCCGATGACGCTGCTGCCCGTCATCGGTCTGTGGTACCTAGCTACGCCTTCAATCGTGATGGTTATACCGCCACCAGTCGGTTGCCAGCGCCTCGTTTGTTATTCGGCAGGATGCACCACGTGCAGGTGAGGTTGGCTTGGAGCGAAAAGATGATGAGTCGCTCCCTTACATCCCCATTTTTATAGTAGCTCGACATAATGACTTCTCTACGCCTAATGGAAAGCGAAAGAGAAGCCCGAGTCGCTGTGATAACGGGCAAGTAACTGGTCAGTTATCTGACAGTTGCCACCGCCATGCCGGCCCAACCCTAACCCCCGACGAGCTCCGGAAACCCTACTCACCGGCAGAAATACGACCCGGAGTGCATTTGGCTGCGGTATTCTATAGGGTGTGGCTTTCTTCGGACGGGGGGCTCAATTCGAGCGAAGATTCGCTATGTCCAACTACTCTTATAGAAATGTATAAAGAAATATTCACTTTGGTGTCAAAATATTTTAATAAAACTTTAAAACCAGTAACTGTGCCTTTCAGATCCTTACTCGAGGGAAGGTGACGTGGAGGAGTTCTTCAAGGCTCTGGGTTCCGGAGATATGGACTCAGTAACAGAAGATTCTGAGGATGATGAGGTAAATCAGATTGTTTATTGATAGATTTTTATTTGACTTTTATAGAATACTAGCTGTGCTCGCGACTTCGTCCGCGTGGAATAGTTATTTTTCCCCCGTTTTTTTTACATTTTCCATTATTTCTTTGCTCTTAATAGTTGCAGCGTGATGTTATATAGCCTAAAGCCTTCCACGATAAATGGTCTATTCAACACAAAAAGAATTTTTCAATTCAGACCAGTAGTTCCTGAGATTAGCGCGTTCAAACAAACAAACAAACTCTTCAGCTTTATAATATTAGTTAAGATGTATAGCAACATCTGTCTCCACTTTTCTTTAACATCCTACAACGCACATTACTTATATGGAATTTTCATAAATCATTTCTCATGGATAAGAGTTTGTACCCCACGCAAAATCAGACATCAAATTACGGAATCCGGCCCGTTCTAACGTACAGTCGTACGTACGTAACGTAATATAGCATGCATTATACATATAAATTTTCCTCTTGTACTTTTAAAGATACACTAGCTGTGCCAGCGGCGTCGCACGCTTGGATATCGGGTTTCAAAAATAACGGACTTCCATAAAATACTTATACCTATACCTAAGTTTTAAGTTAGACCTCTAGTAATACATTAGTGAAAATCGTATTCAATTTCATGCAGTAGTTTTTGAGAGATGCGCGTTCAAAAAATTTCTCCCGTTTTCTTAACATTTCCCTTCACTGCTCTGCTCCTATTAATAGTAGCGTGATGAAAAGTACCCTATAACCTGCCCAGGAGTATGAAAAATAATTGTACCAAGTTTCGTTAAAATCCGTTGAGTAGTTTTTGTTTCTATAACGAACATACAGACAGACAGACAGACAGACAGACAGACAAAAATTTTACTGATTGCATTTTTGGCATCAGTATCGATCACTAATCATCCCCTGATAGTTATTTTGAAAATATATTTAATGTACAGAATTGACCTCTCTACAGATTTATTATAAGTATAGATAGGGACAGACAGACAACAAAAGCAACTTTGTTTTATACTATGTGAAGATGGTATTATTGGAACAGACTTTTCCCAACGAACAGTGGAAATACCTACTTCCGCTGAGTAAGGTGCTCGTGCTCGGGTTTGTCGTATATATAGCGAGTCGTGATGAAAACTTCGTATGCGCGTTGCAGGTTTTCCATAGAACTTGTATCGAGCAATCACGTTCTATATGGAGATTGCGTGCCGCGGAAAGTACAACGCCATCTGTTGTTAGCAGGCGAAACTAGTTAATGTATGTTGTAGCGATAGATGTCGCTACAGAATGATCCTAAAGATCCTTCTAATCTCGCCAGGAGTTTGAGCGCGGAGACGTAAAGGAGGTCAGCCTGAGCGAGATATCTGACAGTACCGGTAACATGAAGATCACCAAGCTGGAGAAACCTTACTCCAAGGGACAGCTGAACAGCAAGGTAAGTGGAAGAAGATATTTGATTGGCCTGGTGGCTTCCAGTAGTGATCCCTTGCCAGTTTTAGAACCAGCGCCACGAGAAAATTTTCCAAACCCCCCCCCCCCCCCCCCCCCCCTCCCTTCAAAGAAAGAGACTACAGTATCTGGGTCCTCCCAACAAGTGAGGAACATACTCCCATCTTCTCCTTTCTTCTCCCGAATAACACGTGCTGGACAGCGTTGTCATACGCATACCATACAGATAATAGTCCTCGCTCCGGTGACGCTGCTGCCCGTCATGGGCTTGTGCTATTCAATCGTGATGGTTATATCAGTTGCCAGCGCCTCGTTTTTTTTTTATGCAAGAGGCGGCAGACGAGCAAATGTGATGCCTGATGGTAAGCAGTCGACACCGCCCATGGACACCCGCAACTCAGATCGAGTTTAGGGTCGCTGCCGGCCTTTTAAATAGGAGTACGCTCGTTTCTTGAAGGCTCCCATGTCGTAGCTGTTCGGAAATACTGAAGCAGAGAGTTGGTTCCACAAAACCGATGCGCGAGGCAAGAAGTTCCTCATAAAGCGTACAGTGTTGCAGTATCGTTTGTTGTTCGGCAGGATGCACCACGGGCAGGTGAGGGTGGCTTGGAGCGAAAAGATTATAGGTCGCCCTCTTACATCCCTGAAGATGACAGTAACACATAGACAGTGCCCCAGACCGATAGTACGTTGTATTGACAGTACAACATTGTAATGAACATTTGTGTTTATTTCCAGGAATGCAATATCCTGGACACAGGAAGCAGCGGTATTTACGTTTGGGTCGGCAGGAGTTCGAATGAGAAGGTATTTCCTGTCTAAATCTTTAGTTTATTCTTGACTGGCTAGTTAGCTGTTAGAATAAAATAGAAAATAGTTTATTCAGCGCACATTAAAAAATACAAGGGTGTACTAAATCTAAGTAAAGTAATTTAAAACTAAGCTACAATGCTATACAATGTGCAGCCAAATTGGTATCCACTCAGTGAATGTCGAGGCATGACATAAAGACTGCCAAGACGCTGATTTTCGGTGGAACCGTCAAGAGGGAATACATATAACAGTGGGATAAAACAATGAGTAGTTAAGATTAAGTCAGTATAAAATTACAAGAGTGAAAGAAATTACGATTAGACAAACAGTGTGGACAATTAACTTAGCTAGCTCTATTGGTGACCCCGCCTTCTGAACCAAGGGTTGTGGGTTCGATCCCCATCCGGGACAAACATTCGTGTGATGGACATTTGTGTTTGTCCCGTGTCTGGATGTCTGTATTCGTATTTAAGTATATATTTGTGGTCCCTTCCTAGTTGTTCTGATACCGGTAAGTGCTCAAGTTACTTACTTAGAGGTTGAAGTAACTACGATTAAAGTTATTAAAATTTTTTAAGGTCACTTGTGTATGCAGAAAACACAAAAAAAATTAGTATCTAATTAAATTTTAAATGGCTCCCGTTCAGAGTAGTAAGATGGATCGCACATCTTCGGTACGCTCTAATTGAGCCGCCCGTCCGGGGAAGGACCTCCACCATATAGAATACCGCAGCAAAATGACCTCCAGGTCGTGTTTCTGCCGGTAGGGTTTCAGGAGCTCGTCGGGGTTAGGGTTGAGCCGCCATGGCAGTGGCAACTGACTGGTAACTGACCAGGTAACTGTCAGCATGTTGACTTGTCAATGTTGAATGACAAGCTCGGTGGCTCAATTGGTAGTGACCCCTGCCTTCTGAACAAAGATTCGTGGGTTCGATTCCCACCCGGGACAAACATTCGTGTGATGAACACTGTGTTTGTTCCGTGTCTGGGTGTTCATATTTGTATTTAAGTATTTATTTGTGGTACCTTCGTTGTTCTGATACCCATAACACAAGTGCTTAAGCTACTTACTTTGGGATCGGAGCAATGTATGTGATGTAGTCTGAATAACAGATAGGCCTCTTCCTCGTCTGACATTACAATGTTACCTACTAATACATCATGTTTACAGGAAAAGGCTGAGGCAATGAACAAGGCACAACAGTATTTGAAGGCACACAGTCTACCACCTTGGGTAAGTTCTTTCATCATCAGCCTATCGCAGTCCAATGCTGAACATAGCCTCTCCAGTTGTTCGCCACTTAGGGCAAACATCTGGAGGATTTACCCATAATCGCCACGCTGGGTATCTTGGGCGTAGCTCCTCGCTTCCGGTGACGCTGCTGCCTGTCATCGATCTCTGTATTTAGCTACGCCTTCAATCGTGATGGTTTTACCGTCGGTTGCCAGAGCCTCGTTATTAATTCGGCAGAATGCACCACGGGCAGGTGAGGGTGGCTTCGAGTGGGAAGATGACAGGTCGCTCTCTTACATCCCTATGACCTTATCATCATCAGCCTATTGCAGTCCACTGCTGGACATAGGGCTCTCCAGATGTTCGCCACATAGATCACACCCACATACATCATCGCCACGCTGGGCAGGCAGGTTGAAGATCGCAGGGCATAGCTCTTAGCTCCATTAACGCTGCTGCCCGTCATCGGTCTGTAGTATTTAGCTACGCCTTCAATTGTGATGGTTATACCGCCACCAGTCGGTTGCCAGCGCCTCGTTTGTTATGCACCACGGGCAGGCTTGGAGGGAATAGATTATAGGTCGCCCCCTTACATCCCTATGACCTTGACCTCATATCACTATTTCATCATCATCATCATCAGCCGTGTCAGTCCACTGCTGGACATAGGCCTCTCCCAATGTTCGCCACTTAGGTCGATTTTGGGCTTCTCGCATCCAGCACTTGCCAGCCGTCCTGCGCAAATCGTCACTCCACCTGGCCTGAGGGCATCCTACATTACGTTTGCCGAGACGCGGTCTCCATTCCAGAACTCGTTTACCCAGCGGTTATCGGTTCTGCGGCTGATGTGGCCAGCCCACTGACACTTCAGCTTACTAATCCGGTATCACTATTTAATTTATTGTTATTATTTTTTCAGGTACACGTATCAAAAGTGCCAGAGGAAATTGAGCCTACCGCTTTCAAACAGTATTTTGAAGACTGGAATTAATTTAACTATGTATTTTAGAATGATCTAATCACATTGTCTTAAATGTCTAATCACGCTAGAGCCTGCTCAGACGTGCGGTTTTCTTCGTTCAGACTGACGGGTAATCTGTCGCAAAACGACCGCCGATCGACCGCAAAACGCGGCCGCCGGTAGGTACAATGTGAACAGGGGTAGCTTTTCGCGGGTGGAAACCGCATGTTTGAACGAAGCCTAATATGTCTGGAAACCAATTATGCTCGATAATCTAAGCTCAAGTCGTTGCTGTAAACGGGTAAGGAACTAATATCAGTTGCCTCCGCATCGCCCAAGCCGGCCTGTAGGCAACTGAAGCCACTTCACGGATGTTTGGCCGGGCGGTAAACTGCAATCTCAAGGAGTCCGTAGTCAGACTCACGTAAGAAGATGGGAACGGTGATACACATCTAGATGTAACCGAATAGATGATGGTCATTACGAGTTAGTCTAATGATGGTTTTCTAAAAAAAAACCACCAGATACCGCCACATACGCATCCGGCGCATCCGGTCCAACTGCTGCGCGATTGGTTAATTTTGACACACCACTGACGTTTACATAGCGCCTGACCAATTACGTGACAGCTGAACGCGGGCTACATAACGCCATCTATCGGCCATTTCATTTTGAAACACGCTCATTTTTGAGTGCGTTTGATTGTTTTTAATTTTACGGCAATGTGGTTAGACCATAAGTATGTTTGTGCCAACAAAACTATTTGAAATGTCACCTTTAATCATACATTACTAGCGACCCGCCCTCACGTCGCTTCGGTATTGTACACTTAAACTGTTCTGATGAACCATCTAGTAAAAAAAACAATTAAAATCCGTAATACATAAGGTCACCTACCACCAAAATCGAAAACGATCGTTCGTTGAACGGATCGCGTACTTTGGCACCATAAATACCGCCCATTTGTCCCTGCCGTGTTCGAATGTACGAACTAAAATTCGTCAAAGTCGATTTTAATTAATTTGATTCATATAATAAGAACACGGGAGTGACAAATGGGAGAGATTTATTTGCACAATTACGCAATCCGTTCAACGAACGATCGTTTTCGATTTTGGCGGTAGGGGTCCAGACACTAGCGACAACTTTGGCACAAACATTTTTTGTTTGTAATTTAAGTTACAAATGCACAAATTCAAAACGCTTGTTTTCTATTTTTGATAGAAACATCACATTAATAATAAATGTAATCAAATATTTTATTGTATAATTTTAAGTTTTTAATTAATAAAAAATGCATTAAAAATCTCGAAATGGCTTTTAATTATTTCTAAAATTTATTGGTGGGTATCACACCAATCGCATCACACTATCACACGAATCACATCACACTAGTCACATCACACTAATCACATAACACTAATCACATAAGACTTCACACTATCACATCATATCACATTAATATTATCACACTAATGTTATAAAAGCGAAAATTGTGAGTGTGTGTGGTGTGTGTATGTTTGTTAATTCTTCACGTCCATACGGCTGGACAGATTTGAATTAAATATGACAAAAGGGTAGTGTATGGTCTGGAATAACACATAGGCTACTATTTTTTCCCAAAATTCCCACGAAAACGGGAAACGGCGGGTAACATTTCGGGGCGCAGCTAGTTTTCTTAATAAAAGTTCAGTGTAGTGGCCTTTCGTCACTTTATGGATAGTAAAAGGGCCCCAAATCCCTGCGATCGCCAACCCACCTGCCCAGCGTGGCGATTATGGGTCAACCCTCCCTCAAAACCGCAACCGAACCAGTCATACTAATGAATCATTTACCTTAGATAATCCACAAGAGGAAGACTGCTAAATAAATAGGGCAAAATAAATAACTTCGGTTACTAATAAACGGTATATTATTGTAATTATGAGTTATCTATTCGTCGAACGCATGCTGACTTCTTACTACTGGACAGCTATCTGTTGACAGGTCAACTGTTGGGTTAATCTGAGACGAACAAAGAGAAAAATTAAAAACACTTTTTAACCGACTTCAAAAACGTAGGAGGTAAGTATTTAATTTTTGTTATTGATAACAACTCGCCTGATTTTTTTTTTATAGTGGCTCGACATAATGGCTTCCCTACGCCTGATGGAAAGCGAAAGAGAAGCCCAAGTCCCTGCGACAACGGGCAAGTAACTGGTCAGTTACCTGTCAGTTGCCACCGCCATGCCGGCCCAACCCTAACCCCCCACGAGCTCCGGAAACCCTACTCACCGGCAGAAACACGACCCAGAGGTCATTTGTCTGCGGTATACTATAGGGTGGAGGTCCTTCCCCGGACGGGCGGCTCAATTCGAGCGAAGATTCGCTATGCCCTACCTCTCTTATGTTGATAACAACAAAAATTCGTGCGAATTTATAATCTACCATAATAGTAGGTAAGATAGATAGATAGAAACTCTTTATTGCACAAAAACACAGGCATTACAGGAAAACACATTACAAACAACACAAAGTACAATCTAGGCGGTCTTATCGCTTATAGCGATCTCTTCCAGATAACCTTCAGGTAGAGGAAACCAGATTGACTAAGGAAATGGGTAACCCAGTGCAAAACTATCTAACTATTAAATAGGTTTAAACCTATAATCATATTATATCCTCCAGACGTTTGCCCTAAGTGGCGAACAACTGGAGAGGCCTATGTCCAGCAGTGGACTGCAATAGGCTGACGATGATAAAGATGATCCTGACATGAATCAACGATTGGGCGATCGCAGGGCGTAGCTCCTCGCTCCGTTGACGCTGCTGCCCGTCATCGGCCTGTGGTATTAGCTGCGCCTTCAATTGTGATGGTTATACCGCCACCAGTCGGTTGCCAGCGCCTCGTTTGTTATTCGGCAGGATGCACCACGGGCAGTTTTGGATGGATGTTTCACTCATTAATTAATGAACGGATTTTAATTAAACTTTACAGTGCTACACGTGCTGGAAAGCGTTGTCATCCGCATACCATCCAGACGATAGTGGCGCGCACCAAGAGGTTTAGTTCCTTGTTCTTGCCCCGTGCCATTAAGTCATGGAGTGCCCTTCCAGCTCATGTGTTTCCTTCCTCTTACAATCCTGGGTTCTTTAGGCGGGGCGTGAAACGGCATCTCAGTGGGCCTTCAGGGTGAGGGCGATAAGCGCAATGGGTTTGTTCTATTGTGCCTGTCGACCTAACTTTTTGACCCCACGACCGCTTAAAAAGCTTAGAAAGCTCTCCTTTTTAAAAAAAAACAGTAATATAGCTTATACGTTGGATTAACACATAGGTATTTAGGCTATGTTTTATACGATATACACGCGGGCAGAGCCGCGGATAGCAGCTAGTAAGTATTAATACCTAGTTACAACTTGCTTGGTGAAGGTAGAATAGCCCACAATACTTTTGAATAGGCGGGTGGGTAAAAAATAAATACAATGACAAAATAAGTGCCTATTTGTTGTGTATGATCAATAGCTACTATATAGTGACTACTTTAGTTTGTCTGTATGTTTCGCTTGGCACTACCTCATTGGTCTAGTCCTATGACAAACGTGCGGACCCGAATCATCATCATAATCAATATCAATTTTAGGGTTCCGTAGCCAAATGGCAAAAACGGGACCCTTATAGATTCGTCCTGTCTGTCTGTCCGTAAGTCACAGTCCCGAAACTAGGTATCAGAGCTACATTATTAAAATTTGGTGCGTAGATGTATTCTGTAAACCGCACTAAGATTTTAAAATAAAATCAGAAAAATATCCAAAATCGTTGGGGTTCCCCATACATAAAACTGAAACTACAATAAAAAAAAATACAAAAAAAGTAGCGTTATGTACGTGTCATGACAACCAGCACACGTCTGTAGAAAAATATTCCCTATCATTTTGCTTCCTTGTTTACCAAATTTCTAATGTGGAAAACAACGAAGTGTGAAATTTTAAAGAAATACATAGTTAGTTAAAAGGTTGGTTGGTGGTTATAGGTACCTACAGACCTATCTATATTACAATAACGATGTTCCAGTATATGTATTAAAAATATATTAATTCGATAAACGTTTAAAAATAAACAAACAATAATGCAAGCAAAACCAGAGCAGGTTTCAAGTGCCGTAATCAAACTAACCTCTTTATATAACGGTAGCCATCTTGGCCTTTTGACATTCATTCAGTGATTATCCAATAGTCTGTGGCAGGTCTCAGTTGCGCATGCGCGTACATCAAGTAGTTTCGTTTATTTTAATTCAACTGGGAGTATCTTTGAAAAGTGAGTAGTTTAATCTTATTTTTTGTAAAAAAAACTTTATTTATATTAAAAGTAGTATGTACCTATTTTCTCGTGTGTGTTATGTTGCAGCGAATATATTAGATCTGGTTTTGATACACTAGCGGTATTTTGTTTATAAATTTTTCTAGATATGTTGTCGCGATAGAAAAAAATATACCGACTTTATTTATTTTTACTAAACTTTAAAGATCTTACTTAAAAGTAGCGTAGGTAGCTTTTTTGTAAAAAAAGATATACACACTATAACAACTTTTAGCTAATATTCTTACTTACTAATATTATAAATGGGAAAGTGTGTCTGTCTGTATGTTTGTCTTTCTTTCACGGCAAAACGGAGCGACGAATTGACGTGATTTTTAAGTGGAGGTAGTTGAAGGGGTGGAGAGTAACACAGGCTAGTTTTTGCCCGTTTCTAACCGCGACTTCCCTAAAATGGGGGTGGAAAATTGTATAGAGCATTCACCCCGAATTCAACGCGAGCGAAGCCACGGGCAAAAGCTAGTTTACTTATAAATGCAAATATTCATTAAATAATGGTGTTTTGAAATCTCTGTCCCTACATAAGCTGGATATTTAGTTAATATCCAATATTTAACGGAATAACTTCTTTATTGGGCAATCACAATAATTATTACAGACTAATTTTAGTCCAATTTAAGCGGATCGAAATTCGGCTAATACTTAAACTATTCAGAAAACTGTTGAGAAATCTCCTGAATAGCGGGAAGAACGGGTGCGTTTGGTGAAATCTTTCTTTCTATTTTATTAGCCTCTTTTATTCATTTCTCATGGTCCGGCAACGCACCCGTGACTCCCCTGGTGTTGCGGTGTCTGTGGGCTGAAGTGATCACTTACCATCAGGTGACCTTCAGGCCCGTTTGCCCACTCTGCTATTAAAAAAAAATATCTTTCGAGGAAAGAGAGATTTGAAAAAATCTCATGAGAAAAGTAAGATATGGAGGATAGGTACCGTAAAAGATCCCGCAACCACAGAATTACTGTCAGCCGATTGTTTGGTGGGGCTCATTCGGTATGAAGATGTATGCAAGTCCGCATACTACGAGTACAACGGTTTGGTATCGGCTGATCTTCATACTGATTGTGAGTCCGACCAAACTTTCGGCCGACAGAAAGTCTGTGGTTAAGAGAGGTAGGGCATTGCGAACCTTCACTCGAATTAAGCCGCCCGTCCGGGGGCCCCCTATAGAATCATCATCAGCCTATTGCAGTCCACTGCGGGACATAGGCCTCTCCAGTTGCTCGCCACTTAGGGCAAACATCTGGAGGATATACCCATAGTCGCTACGCTGGGCAAGCGGGTTGGCGATCGCAGGGCTTAGCTTCTCGCTCCGGTGACGCTGCTGCCCGTCATCGGTCTGTGGTATTTAGCTACGCCTTCAATTGTGATGGTTATACCGCCACCAGTCGGTTGCCAGCGCCTCGTTTGTTATTCGGCAGGATGCACCGCGGGCAGGTGAGGTTGGCTTGGAGTGGAAAGATGATACGATCCCAATAGAATACCGTATCCAAATGACCCCCGGGTCGTGTTTCTGCCGGTGAGTAGAGTTTCCGGAGCTCGTGGAGGTTAGGGTTGGTCCGGCATTGCGGTGGCAACTGACAGGTAACTGCCCAGTTACTTGCCGTTGTCACAGCGGCTTGAGCTTCTCTTTCGCATTCCATCAGGCGTAGGGAAGCCATTATGTCAAGCTATACTTAATAAATATAGATGACTAGCAGTGCTCGCGACTTCGTTCGCGTGGAATAGTTATTTTTTCCCCGTTTTTTTTACATTGAAACTTTGATAATTGTGGAGGGATTATATTCGGAGCGCGTGGCAGCTGCGTCTGCGTCCGAGTTCCGTCGTCGACTCCGCTGCGTCCCAGTGCTCCAGGCGGCTGAGAGGGGGCGGTGCGGGGCAGCGCGGGGCATCGCGGTCGCGGATCGTTTCCCCCCGCCCCCCGCGTTGACTAACACTCCGCGCTCACCTTGCGCGCGAACATACATTTACCATTATATCTTCGCTCCTAATAGTTGCAGCGTGATGTTATATAGCCTAAAGCCTTCCCCGATAAATGGTCTATTCAACACAAAAAGAATTTTTCAATTCGGACCAGTAGTTCCTGAGATTAGCGCGTTCAAACAAACAAACAAACAAACAAACAAACTCTTCAGCTTTATAATATTAGTTAAGATCTGTAGTTAATAATAATATAATAATATCTTTATTTGAAACTTTACATTTTCACTGTTACATTATAGCGTTGATAGCCACATTAGTCATAGACTGTGTCGCAGCTATCAGCGCCCACCTCCGAACAGATGAGCGTTTCAGGTTACAAATAAGCTTACCAATACATTTAGAAATTTATACAGAAATAATAAAAAAATAATAAATAAATAAATCTTATTTAAAGAAACATGTTGAATTTGCTGCATGCATGTGTGATTGTGTGTGTGTAGGATGTGTGTTAGTGTGCGCGCGCGCGCGAGTGTGTGTGTGTGTGTGTGTGTGTGTGTGTGTGTGTGTGTGTGTGTGTGTGATTGTGTGTGTACATGTGTGAATTGGCGTGTTTATGATCACTTAATCAATGCCTCAACCATGTCATAGCTGAGGCCCAGGAGCCACTCCCTCACTACAATCTTACACTTGTAAGTTGGGAGAGAGTAGATACCCAAGGCCTTCTGTAACTTATTATATAAGAGGGGAGCTAAAAAATCATAATGCTGCTTCACTAGGACAATCCTACACTTAGCAGAGTTAGAGAGTTTGCGGGGTCTGTAAGTCTTCTATAGACTATAGAAAAAATGTTTTTCAATCGTAAGTCTTTATCTACGATTGAAAAACATTTTTTTTGTACTCCGGTTTGCCTTCCATGATCATGAATAACTTTTTTTAATTTTCGGCAAAAAATTCAATTATGTTCCGCTAATGTTGTGTCAGAATCAGAATCAGAATTTCGATAAGATCTACATTATTTTGTGTGTATTATCCTCATTCAATTGTGAATTCATTGTTAATTTGTAGCCCTAGTAAACTTAATACAACATGTACTAATGAAAAACAAACAAATTAAGTAAATTAATCGCCTATCTATTTCTAAATAAATAAAAATGGACTTTTGAAATGTATGTATGCCCCTATCTTTCATACGACTGTACCAAACTGGATAATTGCACCAAATTAGATGATACTTGGTTTTATGTCAACTTGGTTTCAACGGAGAAAGTTAATGTCATGACGTACAAGGAGTTGAAGGCGCTGGCGGAGTCCAGGGAGGAGTGGAAGTTGCTCCACCGACAAGAGCAAAGCTCTTAAATTTAATGATGAATGATGGTTTCAATGGGAATCGAACCCACGACCGTTGGCTCAGGAGGCAGGGGTCACTACCAACTGAGCCATAAAGCCAGCCAGACAATTAGGCTGTAGTTTATGGTTTTATACGGTATTTACGTACAAATCTATATATATATATATATATATATATATATATATAATTCAAAGGTGACTGACTGATTGACTGACTGACTGGCTGACATAGTGATCTATCAACGCACAGCCTAAACCACTGGACGGATCGGGCTGAAATTTGGCATGCAGGTAGGTGTTATGACGTATCACGTAGGCATCCGCTAAGAAAGAATTTTGATAAATTCTAAGGGGATAAAATAGGATAAAACTCTATTCCACGCGGGTGAAATCGCGGGCTCAGGCTAGTTATTAATATTGTTATTTTTGCCTTACTTGTACGCCAATATATCTTTGTAAGTATTTAGCTATAAGTCAATTGTTAGGTGTACAATAAAGTCTATCTATCTATTGTTAAATTAAACTCATGACAATATCATCACTAAACTATTATTTAGTTTAGGTAAGTTAGTAGATGTTTTAGATGTTACTATTAAATTGGCTAATAAACTTATCAAATATGACACAATACGCTTTAAGTTGGGGTCAAATAAACAGAATCAGGCAGATAATAAGAGATAAACACTATAATTAAGATATAAATACAGCTACATTTTCATAGTTTACAGTCGGATACATATTCTTTATTGCACAATATACAAACACAAGTTATGAAATGTAAGGGAGCGACCCATCATCTTTTCGCAACAAGCCAACCTCACCTGCCCGTGGTGCATCCTGCTGAATAACGAACGAGGCTCTAGCAACCGACTGGTGGCGGTATAACCATCACGATTGAAAGCGTAGAATAAGAAGGCATTGCCTTCTGAGCCAAGGGTCGTGGGTTCGATCCCCACACATTACAAACATTTGTGTTCATGAACATGTCTGTTTGTATTGGTCTGGGTGTTTTCTATGTATAATATGTATTTATTTACAAAAAAAATGTATCTAAGTAAGTTTATCAGTTGTCTAGTACCCATAGTACAAGCTTCGGCTTAGTTTGGGGCTAGGTGGCGCTGTGTGGCCGCAAAGCCCAACGCACAGCCCAAACCACTGGACGGATCGGGCTTAAATTTGGCATGCAGGTAGATGTTATGACGTAAGCATCCGCTGAGAAAGGATTTTGATCAATTCTACCCCCAAGGGGATAAAATAGGGGATGAAACTATCCCAGGGAGCACTCTATTGCTCCCCGGATTCGGGGGCAGGGGTATTTGCCCTCCCCGGACCAGGAGTGCCGGCCGTTTATCATCTGCGGCTGGCCAGGGCAGGCAGAGATGTGGCCGTATGCTTCGGCGCTACCCGTGTCCCTGCAACTTGCTGCCCACTGGCGACACAGGGGGGTTTCGTGGGTATGCCCTCTCATTTGGGAGGTGTGAGTCCCACACACCATGAAGCCTCCCCCCGGAGGCGGAAAAAAAGGGGATGAAACTATTCCACGCGGACGATGTGGCGGGCATAGCTTATTTATTTTTATCTTAACTAATATACCTACTAATATTTTTATTTTATAAAGCTGAAGAGTTTGTTTGTTTGTTTGAACGCGCTAATCTCAGGAACTACTGGTCCGAATTGAAAAAATCTTTTTGTGTTGAATAGACCATTTAGCGAGGAAGGCTTTAGGCTATATAACATCACGCTGCAGCTATCAGGAGCGAGGAAATAATGGAAAATGTAAAAAAAGGGAGAAAAAATAACTATTCCACGCGGACGAAGTCGCGAGCACAGCTAAATATTTCATAAAAGCCAAAAGTATTGAGATTTTAATCTTGTAAACTAGCACTTTTTATGACCTCATGGTCACTGCCTTTAAATGTTTCGCGTGCGTAAGTAGACAATAAGCGTGAGTCAAGTTTAAGCGTATATTAAGTAGGCTAAGTTACCTTGATGAAGGAAGGAAAACCTAGCGAGCTTAGTCATGCTTTATGTTGGATTACAAATCTGCAAAGCCGATTGAACTGTATCAGTAGCGATTAAAAGATGGTTATACCGTTTTGTTTGTCTCATAGGTTTGTCCATTGTTATACCTATGTATTTTTTTAATGTTTAGGTACCTTTAGGCGTTACAGACATTTGTATATAGTTGCTGGACATAGGTAATGGCTTCTCTGAGCCTGACGGAAGCCGAAAGAGAACCCCAAGTCGCTATGACAACGGGCAAGTAACTGGTCAGTTACCTGTCAGTGGCCACCGCCATGCCGGCCCAACCCAAACCCCCCACGAGTTAAGGAAACCCTACTCACCGGCAGAAACACGACCCGGAGGTCATTTGGCTGCGGTATTTTGCAGGATCCTTCCCCTTCCCTTGGCGCGAAAAGATGATAGGCCGCTCCCTTACATTCCTGGATTACGTTAAGCTGATGATTATGATTATGAATAAATGTTGTAGCATACACGAACATACAACAGACACACACAACTACACACTGTCAAACATCTGACAGTGACATCTGACACTGACATCTGACATTGACATCTGACACTGACAACTGTCGTCTCGTTCCTACACTTCACGCAAGGTGCGGGGTGGGAGGACAGTCAGTCTGCGTCCCACCGCCGCCGAGTAAAGACGTGTTCGTGTGAGGATAGCGAGCCGATATCATCGGTACCATCACATTGTTCACTACTTTATTGTTCATGGTTATTTCATATGTGGATTAGTGTCTACTACAAATGTTATATGTATATTTTTGTCCCAGTATGAAGATCGTAGTGGCGCTGTGTGTGGTGTCCCTCGCTGCTATAGCGCAAGCCCGGGTGACGGCCACTCAGAGCCCAGTCTCGACACACATCACATCTCTCACTGATAAGGTATTGATAACACAACAATTGATAATCTGAAAGTATTTAATAACAGAATCCGATTACAAACACTCATTCAACCAGAGAGAGAAAAAGTAATAATCGGCGGGAGCTCTATGACAGCTGTCAGTGTCACCGTTACGTCAAACTTCAACTGTCAACGTTAGTGCGGTGACTCTTGAGCGTGGCGAATAGTGCTGTGCCGCAGCTGTTGATTATTCTGCTCTAACAGTATGTACAGACGGCAACACATCCCACCCTTCTTTTTTAAACCGGGGAAAATGCTTTTGCGCATTCCCGCCGTTCGGGGGAACGAGTGGTATTTTTTTTTTATAGTGGCTCGACATAATGGCTTCCCTACGCCTGATGGAAAGCGAAAGAGAAGCCCAAGTCGCTGTGACAACGGGCAAGTAACTGGTCAGTTACCTGTCAGTTGCCACCGCCATGCCGGCCCAACCCTAACCCCCCACGAGCTCCGGAAACCCTACTCACCGACAGAAACACGACCCAGAGGTCTTTTGACTGCGGTATTCTATAGGGTGGAGGTCCTTCCCCGGACGGGCGGCTCAATTCGAGCGAAGATTCGCTATGCCCTACCTCTCTTATGGTATGTGGGACTCACGCCGCTCTCAAAAATAGAAGAGCGCCACCTTGCCAAAGATGGTAGGAAGCAGGGAATACCCACTAAAAACCCAGGCCCAACGCATTCCACCTTAGGCACAAGTGCATTCAGAAAGATCTCGTTTGGAAACGATTGGGTCGTTCATTTAAATAGTGGCGCTCTGTAGTGGAGACCGCGTCTCGGCAAACGTAGTGTCGGGCCAGATGGAATGACGATTTGCTGGCAAGTGCTGGATGTGAGATGCCCAAGACTTTGGAACCGACTGCCTGAAAACATCCGGAGTGCCCCGAGTAAAGCAGCTTTTAAGTTTAGAGTCCAGAAACATTTTCGTATCCAACATTAACGAAGTCGTCTCACTACTCTGTTGTCGTCCTTACTATTATTTATATATATGTATATTATTTTATATGTATATTATATTAATATGAGCTATATTGTATTATATTTACTTTATATTAATAATATGTATGTATTTATTTAAGTATTTTTTGTTTATTTTTAATTTGTAATTTTTATCGAACTCTGCAGCACACTACCTACATTTATTTCTGCTTAGCCCAATGGTTGACTGGTAGAGAATGCCTATGCGGCATTAAGTCCGCCTTTTGTACACTCTTTTTATTGTGCAATAAAGTTTAAATAAATAAATAAGATCGAGAAAAGTGGCAAACAATAGGCTATTCCGGTCTCATTCAAAAAGTAGTTCAAATGCTTCTTTTAGTGATAAAATACCACGGAAAAATAGAGATATATTTTATTAATATCAAATAATAAAGAAAAACGACTTTTAATTTTTCAATTAAATTACTTGCTCGAAAACAGCACAACTCTAGTCCGCCGTGACTTTTACGTCATACTTATAGTAAACATCACGCTTCACTGAGAGATTAAAGTTATTTTCGCAAATACAAAATGAACTATAGTCCATATCATTGGTGTCTTGTGTCTGAATGTAAGAATACAAGTGTTAAAACGCCGGAAAAGTTATCGATACAAGTGCCAACAGATTTAAAAATGAGAAATACGTGGCTAAAGATAGCACGAAGAGATCCGAAGTTATTGTCCACAAAGAGTAAATACTATTTACTCTTTGTGGACTGGCTCGGTAGCCCAATTGGTAGTGACCCCTGCCTTCTGAGCCAAGAGTCGTGGGTTCGATCCCCACACATTACAAACATTTGTGTGCATGAACATGTCTGTTTGTATTGGTCTGGGTGTTTTCTATGTATAATATGTATTTATTTACAAAAAAAAAAGTATATAAGTAAGTTTATCAGTTGTCTAGTACCCATAGTACAAGCTTCGGCTTAGTTTGGGGCTAGATGGCGCTGTGTGGCCCAGCGTGGCATGTCTTGGGTTATTTATTTATTTATTTATTTTTGTGAAGATCATTTTGAAGTAAGCATGCAATTTAATAGACCTTCAAAACTTGCAAAATTATATTCACAATATTGCAAAATTTGCAAAACTAATATTTCATAGGTTATGTCTTCATGGAAGATTATAGTGCTTTCTGCTTTCATAAAACCATCTTCCATTATGAAATTCTATTATAGCGCCGGAATATCGAGAAACGTGTTAATAATAACTAAGAATTTTCGAATTATTGTAGTAAATGTAGTAGACACAGTACTGAGATTATTTGTTTACAAGACAGATTACGTCAAAACTTTAGCCAACATGGCGTACAGCGGTTTCACCAAATTGGAGACAGATTAAAAAACATAAATTTTAAAATGGAAATATTAAATTTATTTTTCACTTTTATGAATTGATATTAATATTCTTGGTTTACTTTTTCATAATCTATCATATAAACATAATTTTAGTTTTTTTTATTCATAGGGTGGAATAGCCTATTAGAGTGTCCTATTTCTGGCGGTGGACTCCGAAGGGCTGATGATTGTAGAGCTCTCCCAAAAATTGAATGAACAAATCACGAAAGTATTTTTTGTTCCAGGATGCGAAGAGCAAAGCAAAAGTGCATCCAGCTTTTGCTAACGCCGGGAAGCGGGCAGGAGTCGAAGTATGGCGGATTGAGGTAAGTAGATATAGATAGATAGATAGATATTCTTTATTGCACAAAACAAACATTTACAGACAAGGTATTAAAATAAACTAGTGGTACAATTTAGGCGGTCTTATCGCTATTAAGCGATCTCTTCCAGACAACCTTCAGGTAGAGGAAGTGTGCTATTCTGAAGAGAGGGGCAAGGTCGTGCAAACTGTTTTTTTAATTATATACCTAAATAAATATATATAAATATGAACCTACATATATACAAATAAATATATATAAATAAATACAAATGTATAGTATATATTAATATAAATAATTACTATAAATACACAAAATAATAAAGTACATGAATAAATAAAAACAGTAAATACCACAAAAAAGAAAAGAAAAAAAGAACAGAAAGGGTAGTGGATGAGATGATGAATGTTTATTAAAGGGACAGTAGTGTTTTAATGAATATTTATTTACGAGTAATATGCCGAGTCGCTGTTTTGACGGAACGAGTCGACTCGAGTCAGTTTATACGGTATTCAAATAATGACTCGATTCCCTTTACTCGAATTCCATGTTTGGTATTCGAATACTTCCAGTCGGTTGCCAGTGCCTCGTTTGTTATTCGGCAGGATGCACCACGGGCAGGTGAGGTTGGCTTGGAGCGAAATGATGACTTAGAACTTATCCGTGTACCTACCGCCGTTTCTTATTGCATTATTACCAAATCCCGAATTCCAAATTCAGACACCATCAAGTCTGTCACCGGGGCACCTGTGGTGGAGACGGCAACCACAGTAGCAGACGACTCCCTGACCATCCACTCTGTCAAGAGTGAACGACTGAGAAGAAGAATTTTAAAAAAGACGAACTATAGATGTTGCTCTCAATTTCCAGAACTTCGATCCAGTACCAGTAGCATCAGCAGATTATGGAAAATTCCATAAAGGAGACTCCTATATTGTATTGAAGGTAATTTCTGAACTTATTAACAAAATCCCATCAAAAACATTCTGTAAAAAACTAGCCAAGTCTCTAGGGCCGTCTTTAAACTATTTGAGGCCCTGGGCACATTAGGATCATGAGTCGCAGAGGATATGACTTAAATATCGGTTACCATTTGGTTATCTGGCAGGAACTAGGGGGCCCCATTCGTACGCGGGGCCCTGGGCACGTGCCCATAGTGCCCAGCGGGGAAGAGGGGCCTGCAAGTCTCGACGGAGCTGCTTGTTTATCTCTAAAAAGTAATGAAATCTAGACAAAGCCGTGCCAAGTCTAGCTCCTTACTGCGATTTCTTTATTAATATAGTTAATTGTGTGTGATTGGGATTCTCTGTCGCTTTCGACCAGGCGTAGAGAAGCCATTATGTCGGGCCACCATAAAAATAAAGGCTTTCTAAAAACGAAGTATAATTCTGATCATCCTCAGACCACAGCTGACAAGCGGAATAACCTCTCCCACGACATCCACTACTGGATTGGCAGCGAGTCCAGTCAGGACGAGTCGGGGGCAGCAGCCATCTTGACTGTGGGGCTGGACGACAAATTTGGGGGGGCAGCTGTGCAGCACAGGGAGCCTTTGGGCTACGAGAGCGATCTGTTCAAAGGATACTTCCCTGGTGGTAAGTGTACTTAACGTGTTGGGTCAACAACAAGTTGAGGCCCTTTAAGGTCATCATCATCAACAGCCTATCGCAGTCCACTGCTGGACATAGACCTCTCCAGTTGTACGCCACTTAGGACAAACATCTTGAGGATACACCCATAAGCGCCACGCTGGGCAGGCGGGTTGGCGATCGCAGGGCGTAGCCGCTCGCGCCGATGACGCTTCTGCCCGTCATCGGCCTGTGATGCTTAGCTACGCGTTCAGTTGTGATGGTTATACCGCCACCAGTCGGTTGACGGCGCCTCGTTTGATATTCTGCATAATGCACCACGGGCAGGTGAGGTTGGCTTGGAGCGAAAAAATGAAAGGCCGCTCCCTTACATCCCAACACAAGTTATATCTATCATAATCTGACGTAACCACATAGTGAAGACACGACATAGCGATTCAACCATGACGCATGAATCATTCTCACGGTTAAGGCTGATAATTAAAAGAGCAATTTACCCATTGCTTTAACAGGAACATAGTAATTGAAGCCATTAGACTGATCATCAGAAATGGCTTATTGATTACTCATGTGTAACATGTTTTGAAACTACTTTATTGCCGTAAATACACGAGAAACATGAACAAACTTGCTGTTCCTAGAATAAGCTTCAGGCTTCATAAAAATGGCAATTCATTTGCTGGGCCAAGTGTAGAATTCTTTAAGGAAATACGCTACAGAATGCCCTGTAGAATACCGCAGCCAAATGACCTCCGGGTCGTGTTTCAGCCGGTGAGTAGGGTTTCCGGAGCTCGTGCAGGGTTGGGGTTGGGCCGGCATGGCGGTCGCAACTGACAGGTCGTCTGACAGGTGATCACGATGGAAGGCGTAGCTAAATATCACAAGTCGATGACTTGTAGCAGCGTCGCCGGAGCGAGGAGCTACGTCCAGCGATTTCCAATCCGCCTGCCCGTAGGGTAACCAGGCCATAAAATGCAAAGGCCGGGATTGCGATATGTTTTTATTGCACAAAATAATGTTTTTACAGCTGGGCTGTTGAAAAAAGTATTTATAAGTGAGAATGAGATCGTAGATGGAGTGTGTGCCTTGTTTGCCAACAGTTTGTCTCTTATGTCCGCTCGGACGCTCGTCCGCCCATCACGAATCGCCACTCTGACAAAAGCCGGACAGGGCAAAGACGTACATATTGGCCGGACGCGAAAAGCCAAATATATCTGGCTAAAGCCGGACATCTGGCCAGTCTATACCCGAGTGACGATTTGGGCGTAGCTTCCAGATGTTTGCCCAAAGTGGCGAACAACTGGAGAGGCCTATATCCCACAACGGACTGCAGTAGGTTGATTACCTAACTTTCGTCCTCCGACTTCACTCAACGAATGCCTTTCTTCCAGGTGTGAGGTATGTGGACGGGAGGAGTAGCTTCAGGGTTCAACCACGTCGTTACCAACGCTGGAGCTGAAAGAGGCTGTTCCAGGTCAAAGGCAAGAGGAACGTGCGAGTGAGGCAGGTGAGAGGGACCAGGGGATTATTGGGTTTTAAGCGTTCTGTTGTTGTAAAAAAAAGTATCGTCAGTAAGTTTATCAGTTGTCTAGTACCCATAGTGCAAGCTTCGGCTTAGTTTGGGGCTAGATGGCGCTGTGTGGCCCAGCGTGCATGTCTTGGGTTATTATTTAATTGAGACGCGGTGGTCCAATTCTAGATACGGAACTAAATATACGAATATCCTACTCCTACTTTTCCTATTTATATTATTATATATATATATATATATATTATAAACGCGAAAGTTTGTTTGGATAGATGGATGGATGTTTGTTCCACTTTCATGCAAAAACTACTGAACGGATTATAATGAAACTTTACAGGATATAGTTTGTACACCCGATTAACACATAAGCTATGTTTTATACGAATATTCAAGCGGCAGAGCCGCGGGCAGCAGCTAGCTATCATTATAACACAATCCCATCTTCAGGTGGATCCTCTCATCTCGTCGATGAACGAAGGTGACGTCTTCATCCTGGACGTAGACCAGAGCATCCTGGTGTTCGTGGGCAAGAAGGCTCGCAACGTGGAGAAGTTGAAGGCCACCTCCTTTGCCACCAGATCAGGGACCAGGATCACAACGGGAGGGGACGAGTGGAGATCATTGGTTAGTATTATTTTCTTTTTTCGGGGATGTAAGGGAGCGACCTATCACCTTTTCGCTCCAAGCCATCCTCACCTGCCCGTGGTGCATCCTGCCGAACAACAAACGAGGCTCTGGCAAACCGAATGGTGGCGGTATAACCATCATGATAGAAGGCGTAGCTAAGTACCACAGGCCGATGACGGGCAGCAGAGTCATCGGAGCAAGAAGCTACGCCCTGCGATTGCCAACCCGCCTGCCCAGCGTGGCGATTATGGGTATATCCTCTAGAAGTTTGCCCTAGGGGGCGAACAACCGGAGAGGCCTATGTCCAGCAGTGGACTGCAATAGGCTGATGATTTTTTGATGATTGATTTTCTTTTATAGTAGCTTGAAATAATAGCTTCCCTACGCCTGATGGAGAAGCGAAAGAGAAGCCCAAATCCCTGTGACAACTGGCAAGTTATCGCCATGCCGGCCCTAATCCTAAACCCCCACGAGCTCCGGAAACCCTACTCACCAGCAGAAACACGCCCCGGAGGTCATTTAGCTGCGGTATTAAGTGGAGGTCATTCCCGAGCGGGTGGTTTAATCGAGCGAAAATTCGCTATGCCCTACCTCTCTTATTCTTTCTGTTTACTCCACGGAGCAAATAATAATAATAATAATAACTTTATTTCCTTAAAACGTCTACAATAATCTCTTAAATCTAGCGACCCTGCACTAAGCATAATTGCTTGTAACGCTGCAGTCAGTAGGCACGGTTACCATGTAGCGCAATTCTGTAGACACCAGACTCGGGCAATCAACCAGAGTTAATTTGAATTTGGTTAGGTGCAAAGGGCATAATAAGGGACATTAGTAAGGTTTTTTTTATCAAAGGAGTTAATTACAATAAAAATAAATGGAGACTCTAATCATGTGAAGTAGGTGTATTTTGTGTAGTGGTGTGTGTGTGTTTTGTAAAAGAAGAGACGGTCTAAAAAACTGTGCTCTGGATACCCAACCGGTTCTTAAGGCCATCATCATCGGCCTATCGCAGTCCACCGCTGGACATAGGCCTCTCTAGGTTATTCGCTATCCTGGGCATCATCATCAACATCTGGAGGCCTTATCCATAATCGCCACGCTGGGCAGGCGGGTTGGGTAAAGCAGGGCGTAGCTCCTCGCTCCGGTGACGCTGCTGCCCGTCATCGGCCTGCGGGTTTTTAGCTACGCCTACAATCGTGATGGTTATACCGCCACCTGTCGGTTGCCAGGGCCTCGTGTGTTATGCGGCAGGATGCACCACAGGCAGGTAGCTTGGGAGCGAAAAGATGATGTGTTACTCCCTTACATCCCTATAATATTTTAAATTTTCCTATATGTGTACATCAAGGGGGATGTAAGGGAGCAGCCTAACATCTTTTCGCTCCAAGCCAACCTCACCTGCCCGTGGTGCATCCTGCCGAATAACAAACGAGGCGCTGGGCAACCGACTGATGGCGGTATAACCATACAATTGAAGGCGTAGCTAAATACTAAAGACCGGTGACGGGCAGCAGCGTCACCGGAGCAAGAAGCTACGCGCTGCGATCGCAACCCGCCTGCCCAGCGTGGCGGATTATGGGTATATCCTCCAGATGTTTGCTCTAAGTGGCGAACAACTGGAGAGGCCTATGTCCAACAGTGGACTGTAATAGGCTGATGATGATGATGATGTACATCAAGGTGAATGCTCCGAAGAAGTCTATGATCTTGTCCCGCTCCTTGCATTAACTAGGTAGGTACCTTTTTATACCATTTTGTGCAATGAATTTTAAATATTTAATCCTGATACTCTTCAGACCAATACTCAGTGAGGTGGACATCCAGAAATCTTCACGACTCTCGGCTCTGGGGCTCCCAACAGCGTGCCTGAGGAGACAGCGGGAGGGGACGACCAGGTAAATATGACCTTAAGCTACTTCCTTTGGGAACGGGTCAATATACCTACGTGAAGTTTTATATTAGAGACTTTTACGTTGACTGACTCGGTGGCTCAATTGGTAGTGACCTCTGCCTTCTGAGCCAACGGTCGTGGGTTCGATCCCCACACATTACAAACATTTGGGTGCATGAACATGTCTGTTTGTATTGGTCTGGGTGTTTTCTATGTATAATATGTATTTATTTAAAAAAATGTATCGTCAGTAAGTTTATCAGTTGTCTAGTACCCATAGTACAAGCTTCGGCTTAGTTTGGGGCTAGATGGCGCTGTGTGGCCCAGCGTGGCATGTCTTGGGTTATTTTTTTTTTATGTTCTTTTTAATTTCAAATGCTGCACCGCTGCTTCTGTAATAAATTTATCTTGAGAGCCTTGATCCCTTAGATACACAGACCATGATTTCTCTTTGTGACTAAAACTTGACTGGTTTATTTGTATTTTTTCCGCAGACCTTCGAGAAGAAGGAGGGAAAACACTGTATCCTTGTCCGAGGTGTCGGAAGTCGGTGGAAAGGTGAAGGTGACCGTGCTGCCCAAGCCTCTGAAACAGGAGTCTCTCAAGCCTCAGGTAAGGTTTTGTACCAATGGAAATCATCATCATCATCAGCCTATTGCAGTCCACTGCTGGACAAAGGCCTCTCCAGTTGTTCGCCACCTAGGGCAAACTTCTGGAGGATATTCCCATAATCGCCACGCTGGCAAGCGGGTTGGCGATCGCAGGGCGTAGCTTCTTGCTCCGGTGACGCTGCTGCCCGTCATCGGCCTGTGGTACCCATGGAAAAACGGGACCATATTCCTACGACTTCTGTTTGTTCCGTTCTGTCAAAAACCACGATAGATAGAAGACAGTTGAAATGTTCATTAATTACGTTATGTATTTTCATTTAAGTAAGTATTTCTGCTGCCACGGTAGTTGTATGAGCTCTTATTAACCTATTTCATTTGGTTTTATATATTATAATTATAATTTCAATATACCTACATATAAATATATATTTATATTATAATTTCTAGCGTTTTAATTGGCTAGTGGCCTGTCAGTGACCTGTCTGTCACTATTTTCTTAACGCGAATGAACTATAGTAAGTATTAATTTGTTGTATAACATAAATATTTAAGGCGACGACAACAGGCAAGCAACCGGCCACCCACTGATCAGTTGCCACTGCTACGCCTCCCCGTAAGATGACTTTACCATTTAAAAGACCCCATAACATAGGAAGGAGGAAACACATGCACTGGCAACGGTCCCACATTTTAACGACGCGGCAAAGACGAGAAATGCCGAACTTTTTTGTACGCGAAGGAATGTTTTCTAGGCTGAATCTGTGTCAACAGAGGCTAGCAGTGTAGTTCTGTAGCGCAAGAGGGAAGGTTGGTTTGATTTTCTGGAAAAATATCACAAATTAATGATATGATTGAGAGAGGTAGGGCATAGCGAATCATCGCTCGAATTGAGCTGCCCGTCCGGGGGAAGGACCTCCACCCTATAGAATACCGCAGTCAAATGACCTCCGGGTCGTGTTTCTGCTGGTGAGTAGGGTTTTTGTGGGGGGTTAGTGTTGGGCCGGCATGGCGGTGGCAACTGACAGGTAACTAACCATGTAACCAACCTGACAACCTGACAGGTAACCAACGCTGTGACAACTGGCAAGTAACTTGCCAGTTGTCACAGCGACTAGGGCTTCTCTTTCGCTTACCATCAGGCGAAGGAAGCCATTATGTCGAGCTACTATAAAACATATATATAACATGTCTCCTGCTTGTTTCAGGACTCATACATTCTGGACACGGTCAGCGGTAGTATTTACGTTTGGATCGGCAAGCAGAGTACTGATAAGGTGAGTCCCGTTTAGTAATGAGAGAGACTCAGGCTTTTATCATCATCATCATCATCAGCCTATCGAAGTCTGACATAGGCCTCTCCAGTTATTCGCCGCTATAGGCAGGCGGGTTGGCGATCGCAGGGCGTAGCTTCTCGCTCCAGTGACGCTGCTGCCCGTCATCAGTCTGTGGTATTCAGCTACGGCTTCAATCGTAATAACTGTACCAGTCGGTTGCCAGAGTCTCGTTTTTAATGCTCCTCTTTCTAAATCCGGAGAAAGGCGAAATAAAATTAAATATTAAACTTATGTTTCAGGAAAAGACCGAAGCCATGACGAAAGCTCAGCAAATTTTGACGTCCAAGAACTATCCGTCATGGGAAGTTGATGATTTCGTTATCTAGGCTTTTTTAATAGATAAAGTGATTCAATAAGCAAAGCTAGAGCGGATTGCTAGTCTAAATATATAAAAGGAGAAACTGACTGACTGACATATCAACGCGCAGTCTAAACGGCTAAACTTAAGCACTTGAAATCTGGAAGGGACGTAGCTTACGTACCGTAGAGGTGCACTAAGGAAGGAATTCCCGATTTTTTTTATAGTGGCTCGACATAGTGGCTTCCCTACGCCTGATGGAAAGCGAAGAAAGGGCAAGAAGCTCTCTCTCTCCTCCTCTCCAGTTGTACGCCACTTAGGGCAAACATCTGGAGGATATACCCATAATCGCCACGCTGGGCAGGCGGGTTGGCGACCGCAGGGCGTAGCTGCCAGTCTGCCCGGTCTGTGGTATCTAGCTACGCCTTCAATTATTGTCATGGTTATACCGCCACCAGTCGGTTGCCAGCGCCTCGTTTGTTGTTCGGCAGGATGCACCACGGGCAGGTGAGGTTGGCTTGGAGTGAAAAGATGATAGGCTCCCTTACATCCCTCTGAACCGAATCCTTATAAACTTTATTTTCGACTAGCTCTATAGCTCAATTGGTAGTGACCCCTGCCTTGTGAACCAAGGGTCGTGGGTTCGGTTTGCACCCGGGACAAACATTCGTATGATGAACAGTGTTTGTTCCGTGTCTGGGTGTTCATATTTGTATTTAAGTATTTATTTGTGTTACCTCCGTTTTTCTGATACCCATAACACAAGTGCTTAAGCTACTTACTTTGGGATCGGAGCAATGTATGTGATGTTGTCTGATGTTTATTTATTCGGATGCAGGTCAAAGTAACGAAGGTCCTGCAAGGCACCGAACCGGCTATCTTCAAGCAATACTTCAGCACCTGGAGAGACACTGGCATGGCACACAACAGGCTTGTTTGAACACGTAAGTGGTCTGGGTGTTCTGAGAGACGCTACCTTTTTTATGACAGTGCAAACGGGCCTAAAAGAAGGTGCTCACTTCAGCCTATGTTTAATATGTATTTCATCATCATCATCAGCCTATCACAGTCCACTGCTGGACATAGGCCTCTCCAGTTGTTCGCCACAGGGCATACATCTGGAGGATATACCCATAATCGCCACGCTGGGCAGGCGGGTTGGCGATCGCAGGACGTAGACATGGTGACATGCGGACATCTATCTGTGGTATTTCACTATGCCTTCAGTTGTGATGGTTATACCGCCACCAGTCGGTTGCCAGCGCCTCGTTTGTTGTTCGGCAGGATGCACCACGTGCAGTGACGTTGGCTTGGAGCGAAAAGATGATAAGCCGCTCCCTTACGTCCTATGTATTTATTGTATAAAATGTGTATTTATTTACAATAAAGTATGTAAGTAAGTTTATCAGTTGTCTAGTACCCATAGTACAAACTTCGGTTTAGCAAACTAAACCGAAGTTTGTACTAAGCCCCAAAGGGCTAGGTGCCGCTGTGTGGCCCAGCGTGGCATGGTTGTCGTCTTGTCTGTCTTGGTTGTCTTTATTATCATTATTTATTAATTATGGGTATAGCTTACCCTAAGTGTTGCGGAGGTCTGATGGCAGCCGCTCTGTGTAAAAGCTTAGCCCTCGCCAAATCTCTCAGTTTGGGAAGCCGACCCTGAGACAATCGGGAAAAAGGCTAGGATGATGATGATTTATTAAATGAATTCTTGTATTAATGTATACTTTTGCATCTTTTCAGGTAACAGTACGTTGACTATATTTTTGCAAAATGTGATAATGTGATGTGATTGCTTATAATACTCGTAAAACCTATTAATACGTTATGTAGTTTCAAATATTTCAATTAAAACACAATTTATAAAGACATTTTAACTCAATTAACGGAAACAAAGAAATATATTTGCACATTTTTTTAAAATAAACATTTATTATTAAAATATGACTTTTATTTATTGTTTTTTATACCCCAAACCCCTTTTATACCAAAAACCACGAAGCATGAAGAGATGTCACCAGTCACAAATATCTTCTACTAGCTGCGCCCCGCGGTGTTACCCGCGGTTTTCGTTTCCCGTGGGAATTTTGGGAAATATGGTAGCCTATAAGTATAAGAAACTAGCTGTGCTCGCGACTTCGTCCGCCTGGAATAGTTTTTTTTTCCCAATTTTTTTACATTTTCCATTATTTCTTCGCTCCTAATAGTTGCAGCGTCATGTTATATAGCCTAAAGCCTTCCTCGATAAATGGTCTATTGAACACAAAAATATTTTTTCAATTCGGACCAGTAGTTCCTGAGATTAGCGCGTTCAAACAAACAAACAAACTCTTCAGCTTTATAATATTAGTTTAGATAAGAAATGTTTATGTTATGTTATTCCGGACCATACAATATCCTCCTGTCTTTCATTCAAATCCGTCCACCCGTTTAGACGTGAATAAGTAACTAACATACTCACAAACTTTCGCCTTTATAAGTTAGTGTGAAGTGTGATAGTGAGTGTAATGTGATGAAACAATAAATAAATATCAGACAACATCACATACATTGCTCCGATCCCAAAGTAAATAGCTTAAGCACTTGTGTTATGGGTATCAGAACAACGAAGGTACCACAAATAAATACTTAAATACAAATATAAACACTCGAGCAAAGCCGTTACTGGCTAATTAAGCAGACACAGCGCAGTCGTTTACCTAACCGGATTTATATTGAAATACTAGCAGTGCTCGCGACTTCGTCCGCGTGGAATAGTTATTTTTTCCCCGTTTTTTTACATTTTCCATTATTTCTTCGCTCCTAATAGCCTAATAGCCTTCCTCGATAAATAGTCTATTCAACACAAAGAATTTTTCAATTTGGACCAGTAGTTCCCGAGATTAGCGCGTTCAAACAAACAAACAAACTCTTCAGCTTTATTATTAAGTAGTTAAGATTAACTAAAATGTCACTTGAGGCCTTAGGGTCATTGTCTACTCATGCTGCGAAAGGCTTTCGCTCCGGTTTGGCGTCGCTTCCAATCGTGGTGGTTGTACCGCCAATAGTCGATCGCCAGAACCTGGAATGCTATTCAACAGGATGCACCGCGGGCAGGTGAGCGTGGCTTTGAGCGAAAAGATGATGGATCGCTCCCTTACATATATTCATCATCATCAGCAGCCTGTTGCAGTCCACTGCTGGACATAGGCCTCTCCAGTTGTTCACCACTTAGGACAAACATTTGGAGGACATACCTACCCATAATTGCCACGCTGATATTAGACTAAGTAATGGCTGCATATCTTTTGATAACTACAGAATAATAATGTTAGCTCGATATGAGAGGGGTCTCTTATAGCACAGGTTTGTACAAACTTAAAATAAGAGATCCACACATTGTATCTATACCGATTGTAGTTAATAACAAATATATTTTTGATTTTTTGATTTGATTTTGATTTGATTTGGGCACGCGGGTTGGGTGAAAGTGTGAAAGTGTATGCTGTTTGTTTCCTTAATACTTAGAATAGAAAAGTTATTTATTTAGCATCACAAGTTTTATAAAATAATAAAATGATAGAAAACAAGCAATTGCGCTGATACTAAAAAGGCATGTATATAATCAGCAATAAATAAATACCTAACATATTACGTTTCCAGTTCAACCTCGTGCGCATATAAATCATTTTAATTACAAAATTATCTCTTGAATATTCATTCATAGGAGGTAAATAATATCTAAATATATTTTCCGGGTATACCTAGTAGATTGTTAACTCAATAATCAGAGTCTCTGACCGCCAAGTCGCCAACGAAAGGTCATTTAGTATTTATTTATCATTTGTTTCACAGAAATTCCACAGTTTATACACATTTATCGACCAGTTATAAGAACTATATTTTAATCTTTATAAACTTCTCGGAATACTGCGTTCTGAATCTTTTTTTAACGTTTTGTGAGTGTTTATTTTAGAACTGTGCAAATAAAGGATACCTATTTTCATTTTAAATTGTAAGTAAGTATAACATGTAAATATTTATTTACAAGAAAAAGTATCTTAGTATGTTATTCTTTTTATGGTAACGCCTCCAGACGTTTGCCCAATGGGGTGAACAACTGGAGAGGCTTATGTCCAGCAGTGGACTGCGATAGGCTGATGATGATGATGATTTTAATTTGTTTTTTAATCATAGTTTGAGCTTGGACAACGCCGTGTAGCCCAGTGTTTTTTTTTATAGTAGCTCGACATAATGGCTTCCCTACGCCTGATGGAAAGCCAAAGATAAGCCCAAGTCGCTGTGACAACTGGCAAGTAACTGGTCAGTTACCTGTCTGTTGCCACTGCCATGCCGGCCCAACGCTAACCCCCCACGAGCTCCGGAAACCCTACTCACGAGCAGAAACACGACCCGGAGGTCATTTGGCTGCGGTATTCTTTATGGTGGAGGTCCTTCCCGGACGGGCGAATCAATTCGAGCGAAGTTCAATTAATCAATGAAGTCTATGGTACTGAACCCTTCGTGCGTCAATCCGACACAAACTTGGCTATTTCTAGCGTTTTAATTGGCTAGTGGCCGGCAGTCGGTGATGAGTCACTATTTTCTTAACGCGAATGAACTATAGTTAACCTTACCTTATACTTTAGTTTCAGAATGACGGCAATGAAGAAGCAACTTATAAGCATTTGTGTGCTCCTAAACATCGCAGTATCCAGAGCTTCATGGGGATACAAACCTCAAAATGGAGTCTTTGCTTGGAAACAGCTGGGTTATGACTTTGATAGTATACTATGTAAGTAATGAAATGCTATATATATATGCTGTATATATATGCTATATATTTCTATGTGAGTAATGAGCCTAAGGACCCACTTAACATCTTTTCGCTTCAAGCCATCGTCATCGTGCCCGTAATGCATCCTGCCAAAAAACAATGAAGGTGGCGACCGTCTGGACGGTATAACCATCACAATTGAAGGCGTAGCTAAATACCACAGGCCGATGACGGGCAGCAGCGTCACCGGAGCGAGGAGCTACGCCCAAGATACACAACCCGCCTGCCCAAAGTGGTAATTATGGGTAAATCCTCCGGATATTATACAGACTTATAATGCTGAGTGAGGCCCTTTAAATTTGGACGTCACAGCAGCACCGGGTCTGGTCTTCGGATTTTGTGTTTTGACTTTTCATGTTTTTTGATTTCATATTCATTTATTTGCAACCATATTCATACATAATTAAACAACCTAAAACTAGTATAGAATATAGACCCTGTTAGGGTATGGCAAAAAATTGTTACATTAATATAAACAATTATGTTACTAAGTATATTAAATTGGCAGCAATGGAAGTGTGACGGATGAGGAATAATAATAATTTTGCATTACTAAAGTATTCATTAAGGCTATAATAACATTTTTTTGTTTTTTTTTATTTATTGATAGAACCACAAACAAGTTTAGGTACAATACGCTTTCAATAAATACAATTTTATAGGTAAAAAGTATGTCATTGCAAACTCAACAGCGTTGGTTTCATTTTACACATAAAGATAATAAAATTGGTATTAAATAAAGTTGTAGAAGTATTAGTAAATTTGTGTGCGTGAGTGTGTGTGTATATGTGTTTTATTAAGCTGTTTGTGTGTTTTTTTTTTGACGTTGAATATATGTATGTATTTATAGAGGCAGGCTCGGTGGCTCAATTGATAGTGACCTCTGCCTTCTGAGCCAAGAGTCGTGGGTTCGATCCCCGCACATTACAAACATTTGTGTTCATGAACATGTCTGTTTGTATTGGTCTGGGTGTTTACTATGTATAATATGTATTTATTTACAAAAAAAAAGTATTTAAGTAAGTTTATCAGTTGTCTAGTACCCATAGTACAAGTTTCGGCTTAGTTTGGGGCTAGATGGCGCTGTGTGGCCCAGTGTGGTATGTCTTGGGTTATTTATTTATCTTTTCCAGATCACAACAGTTCAGCTCGAGAGTACAACCCTCACGTTATACACTTCCCTGAAGAGTTACAGGATTCGGAGCACTTCTTCATCCAGCCCAACAATGTACCCATAGGATTGGAGGTGTACAAGAATCGGGTGTTCGTTACGGTTCCCAGGCGAAGATATGGCAAGTTTTTTTTTTATAGTAGACCGACTTTTTTTTATAGTAGCTCGACATAATGGCTTCCCTACGCCTGATGAAATGCGAAAGAGAAACCCAAGTCGCTGTGACAACGGGCACGTAACTGGTCAGTTACCTGTCAGTTGCCACCGCCATGCCGGGCCAACCCTAACCCCTACGAGCTCCGGAATCCCTACTCACCGGCAGAAACACGACCCAGAGGTCATTTGGCTTCGGTATTCTATAGGGTGGAGGTCCTTCCCCGGACGGGCAGCTCAATTTGAGCGAATATTCGCTATGACCTACCTCTCTTAATAATGGCTTTGATGGAAAGACCTATCTATATACGTACGATATGACTGGAGCGATGGCTCTTTTGGTGGTGACCTCTGCCTTCTGAGCCAAGGTTTGTGGGTTCGATTCCCGATAGACAAAAAAAATATCTAAGTTAGTTTATCAGTTGTCTATTTTATACTAAGTATAGTACAAACTTCGGCTTAGTTTGGGGCTTGATGACGATGTGTGGCCCAGAGTGGCATGTCTTGGGTTATTTACCTATGATTTAATTCCTGGTATTGACTCTTGCCTTCTGAACCAAGGGTCGTGGGTTCAATCCTCACCCGGGACAAACATTCGTGTGATGTGTCTGGGTGTTCATATTTCTATTTAAATACATATTTGTGGTACCTTCGTTTCTGTTTCCCATAACACAAGTGCTTAAGCTACTTACTTTGGCAATCGGAGCAATGTATTTCTGATATTGATCATCATCATTCTCCTGCCCGTATCCCTCTCTAAGTGTGGTCGGAACAACATTTTCCTTCTTCCACTCTCCTCTATCAGCCGTCATCTCCACACTCACACCTTTGACACACATATCATTTCTCACACAGTCCATCCACTCCTTTTCCGTCTTCCTCTTCCTCTTCATCCTTCCACATTCATACTCAATACTCGTCTAACCTCGTTACGGTTATGCCTTTCATCCCTCCTCATAATGTGCCCAAGCCATTCTAATTTTGTTTTCTAAACTTTTCTGTACTTTCATACTTTCTCCGATATTATTCATTTTTGAAAAAAAACAACATCTTGTAGTGGCGCAGCATTTATCTACATATTCCGTATAATTTATGATTTAACAGTTCCTTCTACTTCCAGGAATCCCATCGACCCTGAACTACCTCACGATTCCTACAAACTCCGTCACTGCTCCCCTTCTGAAGCCGTACCCTGACGTACAAAGTGCAGAAGCCTGGTCTCCGTATACAGACCTCGTGTCGACGCCTGTCACCGGCTTTGGGTAGTGGATACAGGTCATCTGGAAGTACCTGGTAAGACCATCATCAAAGCATATTGCAGTCCACTGCTGGACATAGGCCTCTCCAGGTGTTCGCCACTTAGGGCAAACCTCTGAAGGATATACCCATAATCGCCACGCTGGGCAGGCGGTTTGGCGATCGCAGGGCGTAGCTTCTCGCTCCGGTGACGCTGCTGCCCGTCATCGGCCTGTGGTATTTAGCTACGCTTCTATCGTGATGGTTTTACCGCCACCAGTCTGTTGCCAGCGCCTCGTTTGTTGTTCGGCAGGATGCACCACGGGCAGGTGAGGATGGCTTGGAGCGAAAAGGTGATAGGTCGCTCCATTACAACAAAACAATCACTCAGTAACATGGTATTAACAATAGTTCCATTATTAGTGCTAAAGTGACGCCTTAATTAGAGGCTGCCACGGCATGCATAAATGGTTGAAATGTGTTGCCGCTGTGGCTGCGGCATTAGCCCTACGACTACACGTCTTGGGATCGAGAGATTCTCACTAATGCCACTGCCACAGAGGCAACACTGCCGCTGATACAACAGCGATACCCACTTTGGGCTTACATCATACAACAGACATTACATCATACACAGACATAGTAGGTACAATCTTGCGCGTCACCGGAGCGAGAAGCTGCGCCCTGCTATCGCCAACCCGCCTGCCCAGTGTGGCGATTATGGGTATATCCTTGCAGGCTTGCGGTCTAGTTATCATGTATTGTGATTGGTCAGTTGCTAGGTATGTAAATAAATAAATAACCCAAGACATGCCACGCCGGGCCACACATCGCCATCTAACCCAAAACTAAGTCGATACGCTTGTACTATGGGTACTAGACAACTGATAAACTTACTTAGGTACTTCTTTTTTGTAATAAATAAATAAATAATCCAAGACATGCACGCTGGGCCACACTGCACCACCTAGCCCCAACTAAGCCGTAGCTTGTACTATGGGTACTAGACAACTGATAAACTTACTTAGATACATTTTTTTGTAAATAAATACATATTATACATAGAAACACCCAGATCAATACAAACAGACATGTTCATGAACACAAATGTTTGTACTGTGCGGGAATCGAACCCACGACCCTTGGCTCAGAGGGCAGAGGTCACTACCCAAATGAGCCACCGAGCCTGTCATACATACATATTATACATAGTAAACACATATTATACACCCAAAAATCTAATTTCTATCTATTTTTCAGGTGTGAGAAAACAGATACAGCCCCCGGCCGTAATTATATACGACTTGAAGACTGACAAAGAATATTGAGAAAAGATCTTGACCCCTCCATACTAGTTAATGAGAGGACTTCAGCGGGTAAGCATTTTTCTTCTCCCAATATCATCATCCATCCTAGCCTTTTTCCCGATTGTCTCAGGGTCGGCTTCCCAAACTGAGAGATTTGGCGAGGGCTAAGCTTTTACACAGAGCGACTGCCATCAGACCTCCGCAACACTTAGGGTAAGCTATACCCATTCCCAGTTTAGGCGTCAGAGTTATCATCATCTCTGATATGATGTAACGACTGCTATCTGAGTTGGTAAAGATAGCACCCGGGACCAACAGCTTAACGTGCCTTCCGAAGCACGGAGGAAATCGGTGTCAAATTTTGGTCACCCATCATCGGATTGACCGCGCCAATGGTTGCACAACGTTGCGATCATTGTCAAGCGAACAAGACCGCGGCGCCACCAATACCTTCTTCCTCCCAATATAAATAATATAAAAGGAGAAACTGACTGTCTGACTGATATACTCGTATCAACACACAGCTAAACGGCTAAACGTAGCTACTTGAAATTTGGAAGGGAACTTAAGTAGGTATCGAAGAGGTGACTAAGAAAGGAAATCTTCTCCAATGGAATAGCCCCTCAGCAGATATTAACAAAGGAACATTAATATCTAAAGATCTTCATCATCATCATCATCAGCCTATTGCAGTCCACTGCTGGACATAGGCCTCTCCAGTAGTTCGCCACCTAGGGCAAACCTCTGAAGGATATACCCATAATCGCCAGGCTGGGCAGGCGGGTTGGCGATCGCAGGGCGTACCTTTTCGCTCCGGTGACGCTGCTGCCCGTCATCGGCTGTGGTATTTAGCTACGCTTCTATCGTGATGGTTTTACCGCCACCAGTCGGTTTGCCAGAGCCTCGTTTGTTGTTCGGCAGGATGCAGCACGGGCAGGTGAGGATGGCTTGAAGCGAAAAGGTGATAGGTCAAAGATCTTAGTATCTTAGTATCTAATCGGAATTAATTATTCGAAATTAATTTGACATTAAATACTGTTATAGAATGGTTAGAAAGTAATAATCTGGTAATTAATATAGATAAAACAAAAATAATGCATTTTAAACAATAACACAACACCTAACTTGACTATACAATACAAGAATGAGATTATAGAACCTGTTATATTTACTAAATTCCTAGGGTTAAACATAGATCAACAAACAAACTGGACAATACACACAGATCAACTATGCACACGACTTAACAAATTTGTATTTGCGTTAAAATCTCTATCAAAAATTGCATCCATAGACACAGTTCTGGCAGCATATAACGGATATGTCGCGTCTATCTACGATATGGCATATATTTTGGGGTAACTGCTCTAATAAATTAAAAGTTTTCCGCGCACAAAAAAAGTGTATTAGAGCCATTAAGGCATTAAAAAGCAGGATAGTTGTAAGGTACACTTTAGGAACCTAAAGATATTAACGGTACCATCATTGTACATTTACGAAACTGCAATGTTTGTCAAGAGAAATCCACATCTGTTTCCCACTATATCGAAGGTCAGTTAAAAAAGAGCAGACGCCATGGTAACAAATTAAGCGCCACCCCTTACTAAGACTGCAATGAAAGGAAAAAGCTTATTCTGCATGGCTCCAAGAATATACAATAAGCTACCTCAAAACATAACAACGCTAATATTTATACATTTCGCAAACAATTAATGAATCTTCTGACTAAAAAAGTTATTACTTGACCGAGCCGTGACCGAGTTTTTAACTGACCAATTTTAATTTTAATTTTACTTATATATTTTATTTAACTATGTACTTATAATAATTGTTACAAACTCTATAAAAAATTGACAAACTCTATTAAAGTTGTCTCTATAAAAATGTAATTATAATATAATATTATGTAAAATGTAAAATTTTGTAAGCCTAAATATTGCAAAACATAGAGATAACTTACCTCCACGCACATTATTATCTGTATTTTACCTTGTTTACGAATTTAATTATTGTGATTTGATTTGATTTGATTTGGATTTGATAATCTTCACATACCTTCTTTCCAGGTCTAACCTCGATCACAGTGGAGCAGACGCAAATCCTGCGGAGATGCGTTCGCGTACATCAACGACCTTGGCTACTGAAGGCTTGGTGGTCTTTCTCCCTGAGGACCATGGAGAGCTGGAGACTGGAACAGCCAGCTTTAGGCACGACGAGCAGTCATGAACTTACTGCTTCCGGGTAAGAATTTTAGAATTTTGTTTGACTGCTCGGTTGTTCAATTGGTAGTGACCCTGCCTTCTGAACCAAGGTCGTGGATTCGATTCCCACCCGGGACAAACATTCGTGTTTTTTTTTTAATAGTAGCTCGACATAATGGCTTCTCTACGCCTGATGGAAAGCGAAAGAGAAGCCCAAATCGCTGTGACAACTGGCAAGTAACTGGTTAGTAACCTATCAGTTGCCACTGCCATGCCGGCCCAACCCTAATCCCCCCACGAGCTCCGGAGTCCCTACTCGCCGGCAGAAAACATGACACGGGAGGTCATTTATAGGGTATTCTAAAGGGTGTAGGTCCTTCCCCGGAGCGGCGGCTCAATTCGAGCGAAGATTCGCTATGCCCTACCTCTCTTAAAGGAAGAAATGGGACGGTAATTTGTATTCTTTTCCGTCTTTTGCGACTGGCTCGGTGGCTCAATTGGTAGTGACCTCTGCCTTCTGAGCCAAGGGTCGTGGGTTCGATCCCCACACAGTACAAACTGTCTGTTTTTATTGGTCTGGGTGTTTTCTATGTATATTAAGTGTTTATTTACAAAAAAAAAATGTTTCTAAGTAAGTTTATCAGTTGTCTAGTACCCATAGTACAAGCTTCGGCTTAGTTTGGGGCTAGATGGCGCTGAGTGGCCCGCGTGGCATGTCTTGGGTTATTTATTTATTATTTACCGATGTTTCTGTCCCGTGTCAGGGCACGTTCTCAGCGGTTGGAGGGACGGTCTCTTCAGCATAGCTCTCTCCGGGATTGATGAAGAAGGAAGAAGAGGCATCTATCATCCATGGTCTCCAATCAAGAGTTCGCCGTAGATACCTGCTGTTCTTAAGAATAGGGGTGCTAGTCTGGATGGACATGCAAAGGTAATAAATAATAAATAGCCAAGACATGCCACGCTGGGCCACACAGCGCACCTAGCCCCAAACAAAGCCGAAGCTTGTACTATGGGTGGTACTAGACAACTCATAAACTTACTTAGATATATTTTTTTGTAAATAAATACATATATACATAGAAATACACATACCAATACAAACAGACATGTTCATGAACACAAATGTTTGTACCGTGCGGGAATCGAACCCACGACCCTTGACTCAGAGGGCAGAGGTCACTACCAAATAAGCCACCGAGCCTGTCAATACTTTCTTTTTCTACTTCAGGTACTTAAAAAAAGTATTTAAGTAAGTTTATCAGTTGTCTAGTACCCATAGTACAAGCTCGTGCGCTTAGTTGGGATAGATGGCGCTGTGTGGCCAGCGTGGCATGTCTTGGGATATTTACTTCAGGTAATTGTAAGCAGTACGCATCCTTTCATGAGGTGACAGTATGTAGTGAGTGGGTCGTTTGTAGGATTGGGTATCAAAATGTTCAACAGTTACCGGAACATATTGTTGAACTGCCCATTCACAAATTCAATCATACATGAAGTCCCTTACTTATAAAAGGGGGCTATTATAGAGTAGAAGAGTTCCTCAACGACGACATCTCCTGGACTGATCTTCGTAGTAAACTTTGCATTGTATAGACTCAACTTTTATTTGCACTAGCTGTGCTCGCGACTCTTCGCGTGGAATAGTTATATTTTCCCGTTTATTTTTACATTTTTCCATTATTTCTTCGCATCCTAATTGTTGCAGCGTGATGTTATATGCCTATAGCCTTCTCGATAAATGGTACTATTAAATCAAAAAAGAATTTTTCAATTAGACAGTAGTTCATGAGATTAGCGCGTTAATCAAACAAACAAACAAACTCTTCAGCTTTATAATATTAGTTAAGATTAGTCAAACAGCTCTTCTCAT
>CM062106.1:2108546-2131689 GCA_031163375.1 Conogethes punctiferalis | reverse complement strand
ACGGGCAAGTAACTGGTCAGTTACCTGTCAGTTGCCACCGCCATGCCGGCCCAACCCCAACCCCCCATGAGCTCCGGAAACCCTACTCACCGGCAGAAACACGACCCAGAGGTCATTTGACTGCGGTATTCTATAGGGTGGAGGTCCTTCCCCGGACGGGCGGCTCAATTCGAGCGAAGAGTATATGTATGTGATGTTGTCTGATATTTATTTATTGTTTCATCACATCACACTTCACACTAACTTATAAAGGCGAAAGTTTGTGAGTGTGTATGTTTGTTACTTCTTACGTCTAAACGGGTGGACGGATTTGAATGAAAGATAGGAGGATATTGTATGATCCGGAATAAAATAACATAAACATTTCTTATTTCTTATAATAGGCTACTATTTTTACCAAAATTCCTACGGGAAACGAAAACAACAACGGGTAACACCGCGGGGCGTAGCTAGTAGAAGATATTTGTGACTGGTGACATCTCTTCATGCTTCGTGGTTTTTGGTATAAAAGGGGTTTGGGGTATAAAAGGCAATAAATAAAAGTCATATTTTAATAATAAATGTTTATTTTAAAAAAATGTGCAAATATATTTCTTTGTTTCCGTTATTTGAGTTAAAATGTCGTTATAAATTGTGTTTTAATTGAAATATTTGAAATTACATAACGTATTAATAGGTTTTACGAGTATTATAAGCAATCACATCACATTATCACATTTTGCAAAAGTATAGTCAACGTACTGTTACCTGAAAAGATGCAAAAGTATACATTAATACAAGAATTCATTTAATAAATCATCATCATCCTAGCCTTTTTCCCGATTGTCTCAGGGTCGGCTTCCCAAACTGAGAGATTTGGCGAGGGCTAAGCTTTTACACAGAGCGACTGCCATCAGACCTCCGCAACACTTAGGGTAAGCTATACCCATAATTTTATTAATAAATAATGATAATAAGACAACCAAGACAGACAAGAAGACAACCATGCCACTCTGGGCCACACAACGGCACCTAGCCCTTTGGGGCTTAGTACAAACTTCGGTTTAGTTTGCTAAACCGAAGTTTGTACTATGGGTACTAGACAACTGATAAACTTACTTACATACTTTATTGTAAATAAATACACATTTTATACAATAAATACATAGGACGTCAGGGAGCGGCATCTTTTCGCTCCAAGCCAACGTCACCTGCACGTGGTGCATCCTGCCGAACAACAAACGAGGCGCTGGCAACCGACTGGTGGCGGTATAAATATCATAATTGAAGGCGTAGCTAAATACCACAGACCGATGATGGGCAGCAGCGTCACCGGAGCGAGGAGCTACGTCCTGCGATCGCCAACCCGCCTGCCCAACGTGGCGATTATGGGTATATCCTCCAGATGTTTGCCCTTTGGCGAACAACTAGAAAGGCCTATGTCCAGCAGTGGACTGTGATAGGCTGATGATGATGATGAAATACACATTAAACATCGGCTGAAGTGAGTACTTTTAGGCCCGTTTGCACTGTCATAAAAAAGGTAGCGTCTCTCAGAACACCCAGACCACTTACGTGTTCAAACGAGCCTGTTGTGTGCCATGCCAGTGTCTCTCCAGGTGCTGAAGTATTGCTTGAAGATAGCCGGTTCGGTGCCTTGCAGGACCTTCGTTACTTTGACCTGCATCCAAATAAATAAATATCAGACAACATCACATACATTGCTCCGATCCCAAAGTAAGTAGCTTAAGCACTTGTGTTATGTGTATCAGAACAACGAAGGTACCACAAATATATACTTAAATACAAATATAAACACCCAGACACGGAACAAACACTGTTCATCACACGAATGGTTTGTCCCGGGTGCAAACCGAACCCACGACCCTTGGTTCACAAGGCAGGGGTCACTACCAATTGAGCTATAGAGCTAGTCGAAAATAAAGTTTATAAGGATTGGGTTCAGAGGGATGTAAGGGAGCGCCCTATCATCTTTCCGCTCCAAGCCAACCTCACCTGCCCGTGGTGCATCCTGCCGAATAACAAACGAGGCGCTGGCAACCGACTGGTGGCGGTATAACCATCACAATAATTGGAGGCGTAGCTAAATACCACAGACCGGTGACGGGCAGCTATCAAGAGAGGTAGGGCATAGCGAATCTTCGCTCGAATTGAGCCGCCCGTCCGGGGAAGGACCTCCACCCTATAGAATACCGCAGTCAAATGACCTCTGGGTCGTGTTTCTGCCGGTGAGTAGGGTTTCCGGAGCTCGTGGGGGGTTAGGGTTGGGCCGGCATGGCGGTGGCAACTGACAGGCAACTGACCAGTTTATTGCCCTTTCTTGAAAGAGAAGCCAAGTCGCTGTTGCTGCTTTCCATCAGGCGTAGGGAAGCCACTATGTCGAGCCACTATAAAAAAAAATCGGGAATTCCTTCCTTAGTGCACCTCTACGGTACGTAAGCTACGTCCCTTCCAGATTTCAAGTGCTTAAGTTTAGCCGTTTAGACTGTGCGTTGATATGTCAGCCAGTCAGTCAGTTTCTTCTTTTAAAGATAAATAGATATTCTTTATTTTTTTTTATACCACTAGGGTGGCAAATGGCTACCGGCCTGCCTGATGGTAAGCAGTTACAGTAGCCCATGCACGCCTGCAACACCAGGGGCATCGCATGCGCTTAGCCAACCCTTTATTGCACACCAAACAGTTTACTTAAAACTAGATACAAAGAAAAAACGAGGTACAATATAGGCGGCCTTATCGCTTTCAGCGATCTCTTCCAGTCACCCTTTGGGTAGATGATAAGAAGGGGTAAAGTGCCAGATTTATATTTTTAGACTTGCGATCCACTCTCGCTTTGCTTCTTGAATCACTTTATCTATTCAAAAAACATAGATAACGAAATTATCAACTTACCCATGACGGATAGTTCTTGGACGTCAAAATTTGCTGAGCTTTCGTCATGGCTTCATTCTTTTCCTGAAACATAGGTTTAATATTTAATTTTATTTCGCCTTTCTCCGGATTTAGAAAGCGGAGCATTAAAAACGAGACTCTGGCAACCGACTGGTACAGCTATTACGATTGAAGCCGTAGCTGAATACCACAGACCGACGACGGGCAGCAGCGTCACTGGAACGAGAAGCTACGCCCTGCGATCGCCAACCCGCTTACCCAAAGTGGCGAATAGCTGGAGAGGCCTATTTCCAGCAGCGGACTTCGATAGGCTGATGATGATGATGATGATGATAAAAGCCTGAGTCTCTCTCATTACTAAACGGGACTCACCTTATCAGTACTCTGCTTGCCGATCCAAACGTAAATACTACCGCTGACCGTGTCCAGAATGTATGAGTCCTGAAACAAGCAGGAGACATGTTATATATATATGTTTTTATAGTAGCTCGACATAATGGCTTCCCTTCGCCTGATGGTAAGCGAAAGAGAATCCCTAGTCGCTGTGACAACTGGCAAGTAACTGGTTAGTTACCTGTCAGTTGCCACCGCCATGCCGGCCCAACACTAACCCCCCACGAGCTCCGGAAACCCTGCTCACCAGCAGAAACACGACCCGGAGGTCATTTGACTGCGGTATTCTATAGGGTGGAGGTCCTTCCCCGGACGGGCAGCTCAATTCGAGCGATGATTCGCTATGCTCGTATTAATGAACATTTCAACTGTCTTCTTTCTATCGTGGTTTTTAGGACAGACAGTGTGACAGAACGGAACGAACAGAAGTCGTAGTAATATGGCCCCGTTTTTCCTTTGGGTTCAAAACCCTAAACACATACCTGAGGCTTGAGAGACTCCTGTTTCAGAGGCTTGGGCAGCACGGTCACCTTCACCTTTCCACCGACTTCCGACACCTCGGACAAGGATACAGTGTTTTCCTCCTTCTTCTCGAAGGTCTGCGGAAAAAAACAAATAAACCAGTCAAGTTTTAGCGAAAAAGCGAATCATGGTCTGTGAGATCTAAGGGATCAAGGCTCTCAGGATAAATTTATTACAGAAGCAGCAGTGCAGCATTTGAAATTTTAAAGAACATAAAAAAAAATAACCCAAGACATGCCACGCTGGGCCACACAGCGCCATCTAGCCCCAAACTAAGCCGAAGCGTGTACTATGGGTACTAGACAACTGATAAACTTACTGACGATACATTTTTTTTTGTAAATAAATACATATTATACATAGAAAACACCCAGACCAATACAAACAGACATGTTTGTAATGTGTGGGGATCGAACCCACGACCCTTGGCTCAGAAGGCAGAGGTCACTACCAATTGAGCCACCGAGTCAGTCAACGTAAAACGTCTCTAATATAAAACTTCACGTAGGCATATTGACCCGTTCCCAAAGGAAGTAGCTTAAGGTCTTATTTACCTGGTCGTCTCCTCCCGCTGTCTCCTCAGGCACGCTGTTGGGAGCCCCAGAGCCGAGGGTCGTGAAGAATTTCTGGATGTCCACTTCACTGGAGTATTGGTCTGGAAGAGTATCAGGATTAAATATTTAAAATTAATTGCACAAAATGGTAAAAAAGGTACCTACCTAGTTAATGCTAGGAGCGGGATAAGATCAAAGATTTCTTCGGAGCATTCGTCTTGATGTACACATATAGGAAAATATTATAAGGGATGTAAGGGAAGGGGTAACACATCATCTTTTCGCTCCAAGCTACCTGCCTGTGGTGCATCCTGCCGCATAACATACGAGGCGCTGGCAACCGACTGGTGGCGGTATAACCACGATTGTAGGCGGAGCTAAAAACCGCAGGCCGATGACGGGCAGCAGCGTCACCGGAGCGAGGAGCTACGCCCTGCCTTACCCAACCCGCCTGCCCAGCGTGGCGATTATGGATAAGGCCTCCAGATGTTGATGATGATGCCCAGGATAGCGAATAACTAGAGAGGCCTATGTCCAGCGGTGGACTGCGATAGGCCCGATGATGATGGCCCTAAGAACCGGATGGGTATCCAGTGCACAGTTTTTTAGACCGTCTCTTCTTTTACAAAACACACACACACACACCACTACACAAAATACACGTACTTCACATGATTAGTCTCCATTTATTTTTATTGTAATTAACTCCTTTGATAAAAAAAACCTTACTTAATGTCCCTTTATTATGCCCTTTGCACCTAACCAAATTCAAATTAACTCTGGTTGATTGCCCGAGTCTGGTGTCTACAGAACTGCGCTACATGGTAACCGTGCTACTGACCGCTGCGTTACAAGCAATTATGCTTAGTGCAGTGTCGCTAGATTTAAGAGATTATTGTAGACGTTTTAAGGAAATAAAGTTATTATTATTATTATTATTTGCTCCGTGGAGTAAACTGAAAGATTAAGAGAGGTAGGACATAGCGAATTTTCGCTCGAATTTAACCACCCGTTCGGGGAAGGCCCTCCACACCCTAATACCGCAGCTAAATGACCTCCGGGTCGTGTTTCTGCCGGTGAGTAGGGTTTCCGGAGCTCGTGGGGGGTTAGGATTGGGCCGGCATGGCGATAACTTGCGCGTTGTCACAGGGACTTGGGCTTCTCTTTCGCTTTCCATCAGGCGTAGGGAAGCCGTTATTTCAAGCTATATATATGTCACCGGAAAATAGCAAGAATCGTAAGTTGATCAATTTCCTAGGTAGTTGATTAACTTTCGGAAAATAACAAACGGTAGTTGAAATGTATTATTTAACGCAATGGATTTCAGTTAGTTGATCAATTTACGGTAGCCTGACAGTCATTTAATAATTTACGATTTTGACACAAGTAAAATCGTCCTCAAATGGGCCAATCGTTGCTCAATGTACTATTTAACGGTGCACTATTACCCGTAACTTAATACACTGTTCCCTGATTGGTTGCCGGGATAACGCCATTGAACCAATTGAACCAATAAACGTTCACCTCACCTTCGTCGGATCATTTTACGGCAAGACCCCGTAAAATGATCAATTTACTAAAATACATACGTTAAATAATACATTTCAACTGCCGTTTATTATTTTCCGGAAGTTAATCAACTACCTAGGAAATTGATCAACTTACGATTCTTGCTATTTTCCGGTGACATATATATAAAAAGAAAATAATACTAACCAATGATCTCCACTCGTCCCCTTCCGTTGTGATCCTGGTCCCTGATCTGGTTGGCAAAGGAGGTGGCCTTCAACTTCTCCACGTTGCGAGCCTTCTTGCCCACGTACACCAGGATGCTCTGGTCTACATCTAGGATGAAGACGTCACCTTCGTTCATCGAGGAGATGAGAGGATCCACCTGAAGATGGGATTGTGTTATAATGATACTAGCTGCTGCCCGCGGCTCTGCCCGCGTGAATATTCGTATAAAACATAGCCTATGTGTTAATCTGGTGTACAAACTATATTCCTGTAAAGTTTCATTATAATCCGTTCAGTAGTTTTTGCATGAAAGTGGAACAAACATCCATCCATCTATCCAAACAAACTTTCGCGTTTATAATATAAGTAGGAAGTAGGAAGTAGGATAAGTAGGAAGTAGGATATTCGTATTTTAGTTCCGGATCTAGAATTGGACCACCCCGTCTCAATAAATAAATAACCCAAGACATGCCACGCTGGGCTGGCGCATTGCTTCTCGCTCTGGTGACGCTGCTGCCCATCATCGGCCAGTGATATTTAGCTACGCCTTCAATTGTGATGGTTATACCGCCACCAGTCGGTTGCCAGTGCCTCGTTTGTTATTCGGTAGGATGCACCACGAGTACATGACGGTGGCTTGGGACGAAAATACCATAGGTCGACCCCCCATTATCCCTATGTCACATCATCATCATCATAAGCCTATATCAATCCACTGCTGTATATCTATATATATAAAAGGAGAAACTGACTGACTGACTGACTGACTGACTGACTGACTGACATATCAACGCACAGCTCAAACGGCTAAACGTAGGCACTTGAAATTTGGAAGGGACGTAGCTTAGGTACCGTAGGGGTGCACTAAGAAAGGAATTCCCGAAATTCCCACGGGAACGGGAATTAGCGGGAAAATCCTTTTGTATGAAAAATCTAAACCGCTTAAGTTAGACGCTTGAAATTTGGCATGCAGGTACCTTAGTAAATATAAAGTTTAGTTATGGCTGTATTTTGAGAAATTCCCACGGGAACGGGAGTTAGCGGGAAAAAACTTTTGTATGTATAAATTTAAACACGCGGACGAAGTCGCGGGCAAAAGCTAGTCATAAATAAATAAATAAAAAACCCAAGACATGCCACGCTGGGCGACACAGCGCCATCTAGCCCCAAACTAAGCCGAAGCTTGTACTATGGGTACTAAACAACTGATAAATTAAGCAGAAGCTCCTTGCTCAGAAGGCAGAGGTCACTACCAAATCAGTCATCGAGCCAGTCAGACCTCTGCCTTCTAAGCCAAGGATTGTGGGTTCGATTCCCGTATAGTACAACCATTTATGTTCATGAACATGTCAGTTTGTATTGGTCTGGGTGTTTACTATGTTTAATTTGTATTTGTTTACAAAAACAAATATCCAAGTAAGTTTATCAGTTGTCTAGTACCCATAGTACAAGATTCGGCTTAGTTTGTGGCTAGATGGGGATGTAATAAGGCCCACTGGGGCATGCCTTGGGTTATTTATTGTTTATAGGTTGCCAGCCCTTGAGGTATGTGTGGGTTCGCTTTTTAGAGATCCCTAAATCGTATCCTTTCAGAAAAGGCGCAGCTGAAAACTGATTCCGAATAATCTTTGCACGAGGCAGAAAATATGCTGTTTTGGATTTATTTTTATAAATAAAATAAGTAAGCCAAGACACGCCACGCTGGGCCACACATCACCACCTAACCCCAAACTAAGCCGAAGCTTGCACAATGGGTACTAGACAACTGATAAACTTACTTAGATACTCTTTTTTACAACAACAGAACGCAAACAGGGATGTAAGGGAGCGGCCTAGCATCTCTTTGCTCTAAGCCAACCTGCCCGTGGTGGATCCTGCCGAACGACATACGAGGCGCTGGCAACCGAATGGTGGCGGTACAACCATCACAATTGAAGGCGTAGCTAAATACCACTGACCGATGACGGGCAGCAGCGTCAGCGGAGCGAGAAGCTACGCCCTGCGATCGCCAACCCAGCCCAGCGTGGCAATTATGGGTATATCCTCTAGATGTTTACCCTAAGTGGCGAACAGGAGGAGAGGCCTATGTCCAACAGTGGACTGCAATAGGCTGATGATGATGATGAATAACCCCCTGGTCCTCTCACCTGCCTCACTCGTACATTCCTCTTGCCTTTGACCTGGAACAGCCTCTTCTCGGCTCCAGCGTTGGTAACAACGTGGTTGAACCCTGAAGCTACTCCTCCGTCCACATACCTCACACCTGGAAGAAAGGCATTCGTTGAGTAAAGTCGGAGGACGAAAGTTAGGTAATCAACCCTCTCCAGTTGTTCGCCACTTTGGGCAAACACCTGGAGACTACGCCCAAAATCTCGGGCATAGGCTGGCCAGATGTCCGGCTTTAGCCAGACATGTTTGGCTTTTTGCAGTCGCGTCCGGCCAAATATGTACGTGTTTGGCCTGTCCGGCTTTTGTCAGAGTGGCGATTCGTGATGGGCGGACGAGCGTCCGAGCGGACAAAAGAGCAAATTGTTGGTGCGCGCGGCGCGACTTGCACACACTCCATCTCCGATCTCATTCTCACTTTACATCATTTATAAATACTTTTTTCAACAGCCCAGCTGTAAAAACATTATTTTTGGCAATAAAAACATATCGCAATCCGGCCTTTGCATTTTATGGCCTGATTACCCTACGGGCAGGCGGATTGGAAATCGCTGGACGTAGCTCCTCGCTTCGGCGACGCTGCTACAAGTCATCGACTTGTGATATTTAGCTACGCCTTCCATCGTGATCACCTGTCAGACGACCTGTCAGTTGCGACCGCCATGCCGGCCCAACCCCAACCCCGCACGAGCTCCGGAAACCCTACTCACCGGCTGAAACACGACCCGGAGGTCATTTGGCTGCGGTATTCTACAGGGCATTCTGTAGCGTATTTCCTTAAAGAATTCTACACTTGGCCCAGCAAATGAATTGCCATTTTTATGAAGCCTGAAGCTTATTCTATGAACAGCAAGTTTGTTCATGTTTCTCGTGTTTTTACGGCAATAAAGTAGTTTGAAAACATGTTACGTTAAGCAATTAATAAGCCATTTCGCATTGTCAGTCTAATGGGCTCTATTACTATGTTCCTGTTAAAGCAATGGGTAAATTGCTCTTTTAATTATCAGCCTTAACCGTGAGAATGATGCATGCGTCATGGTTGAGTCGCTATGTCGTGTCTACACTATGTGGTTACGTCAGATTACGATAGATAAACTTGTGCTGGGATGTAAGAGAGCGGCCTATGATCATTTCGCTCCAAGCCAACCTCACCTGCTCGTGGTGCATCCTGCCGAACAACAAACGAGGCGCCGGCAACCGACTGGTGGCGGTATAACCATCACGATAGAAGGCGTAGCTAATATCATAGACCGATGACGGGCAGCAGCGTCACCGGAGCAAGAAGCTACACCATGCGATCGCCAACCCGCCTGCCCAGCGTGGCGCTTATGGGTGTATCCTCAAGATGTTTGTCCTAAGTGGCGTACAACTGGAGAGGTCTATGTCCAGCAGTGGACTGCAATAGGCTGATGATGATGAATGCGAAAATGCGCTCTTAAAAGGGGCCTCAAATTGTTGTGTGCCCAAAGCCTCAGCATACTTTAAGTATGCTTTACCATACACAAGGGGCACACAAGCCTCGTACCTTGGGGCCCTCACACACAGAGAGCCTTCAAAAGTGCCTCAAATTGTTGTGTACCTAATGGTCCCAACATTTTAGAACAGACAACATTGTAGGCCCTTTTATGTGCCTCATACTAAACTCACTAAGATGGTAAGGGACAGTTACCAGGCCCCTCTTCCCCACCGGGCACTATGGGCACGTGCCCAGGGCCCCGCGATCGAATGGGGTCCCCTAGTTCCTGCCAGATTACCAAGTGATAACCGATATTTAGGTCATAGGGGCCTCATGATCCTAATGTGCCCAGGGCCTCAAATAGTTTTAAGACGGTTCTGACAGTTACAGGTTGTCGAGTCTTAAGTGCGTAACGCTTGGCGTCCAAATCTTCCCTCACCTTTTAATATGAGGCACCTAAAAGGGCCTCAAACTGTTGTGGACCCAACAAATTAAGTACACTTACCACCAGGGAAGTATCCTTTGAACAGATCGCTCTCATAGCCCAAAGGCTCCCTGTGCTGCACAGCCGCCCCCCCAAATTTGTCGTCCAGCCCCACAGTCAAGATGGCTGCTGCCCCCGACTCGTCTTGACTGGACTCGCTGCCAATCCAGTAGTGGATGTCGTGGGAGAGGTTATTCCGCTTGTCAGCTGTGGTCTGAGGATGATCAGAATTATACTTCGTTTTTAGAAAGCCTTTTTTTAATGGTAGCTCGACATAATGGCTCCTCTACGCCTGGTGGAAAGCGACAGAGAAACCCAGTCACACAACATTAACTACTTATAATAATAAAGAAATCGCAGTAAGGAACCTTAGACTTGGCACGGCTTTGTCTAGATTTCATTACTTTTTAGAGATAAACAAGCAGCTCCGTCGAGACTTGCAGGCCCCTCTTCCCCGCTGGGCACTATGGGCACGTGCCCAGGGCCCCGCGTACGAATGGGGCCCCTAGTTCCTGCCAGATAACCAAATGATAACCGATATTTAAGTCATAGGGGCCTCATGATCCTAATGTGCCCAGGGCCTCAAATAGTTTAAAGACGGCCCTAGAGACTTGGCTAGTTTTTTACAGAATGTTTTTGATGGGATTTTGTTAATAAGTTCAGAAATTACCTTCAATACAATATAGGAGTCTCCTTTATGGAATTTTCCATAATCTGCTGATGCTACTGGCACTGGATCGAAGTTCTGGAAATTGAGAGCAACATCTATAGTTCGTCTTTTTTAGAATTCTTCTTCTCAGTCGTTCACTCTTGACAGAGTGGATGGTCATGGGGTGTCGTCTGCTACTGTGGTTGCCGCTTTCGCGAGCCGTCTCCAACGGTCTTTGCAGGTGGCATGGCGAGAACATTCCATTACAGGTGTCCCGGTGACGGACTTGGCTCATCACTACTCGTATAAATACTTATGAAAACTCTGGATTACGATCAAACTGAAGCTATTCTAAAACATCTTTCATAAAAATTTCCCCTCTTTTTCTCATTTTCTTTGTACAATATCTGGAATTGGGTTAACTGTTTATATCTCAAACACACACACGCACACACGCACACACATACACACACACAACCACCTTTAGTATGTATCTATCTTTCTAAATTACCTTTTGCATTGTTTTGCTTTTTATTTTACAACAAAAATGTAAGAGTGTGATAAGGAAGAGTGACTTCCTTCTGGCACAGGTACACATAGTACTTAAAAGAAGGAGTCTACCCTTGCGTAATTTATGTATTAATTCGTGTAAAATGAAAATAAAATATTTATTATTATTATTATGTAAAATACTACTTACCTCAATCCGCCATACTTCGACTCCTGCCCGCTTCCCGGCGTTAGCGAAAGCTGGATGCACTTTTGCTTTGCTCTTCGCATCCTGGGACAAAAAAATACTTTCTTGATTTGTACATTCAATTTTTGGGAGAGCTCTACAATCATCAGCCCTTCGGAGTCCACCGCCAGACATAGGACACTCTAATTGTTTGCCACCTTTCTCGATCTTGGGCATCTCACATCCAGCACTTGCCAGCAAATCGTCATTCCATCTGGCCCGACACTACGTTTGCCGAGACGCGGTCTCCACAGAACGATCCACCATGGGTGGCGCGCACAAGAGGTTTAGTTCTTCGTTCTTGCTCCGTGCCATTAAGTCATGGAATGCCCTTCCAGCTCATGTGTTTCCTTCCTCTTACAATCCTGAGTTCTTTAGGCGGGGCGTGAAACGGCATCTCAGTGGGCCTTCAGGGTGAGGGTGACAGGCGCAATGGGATTGTTCTATTGTGCCTGTCGACCTAACTTTTGGACTGAGGTCGTGAGCGACCGCTTACCATCAGGTGGAGTGAGGTCATCCTGAAAGCTCTTCTTATAAAAAAAAGAACTCGCTTACCCCAACGGTTATCGGTTCTGCGGCTGATGCCTGCCAGCCATGCCACTTCAGCTTGCTAAGAGAGAGAGCTCTTAGGCTGACGAAATTTTTGACAGTGGGGATAAGTAGGTATCAAAACATGTTTACTTCATGTATTTAAACAATATCAAAGACGAGATGTCACGAATTATGCTAGCTAACTCACTGAATACGAGTATTAGTCGGTTTTAATGAAATTAAAAATGTGAATCGTATGTATATCATTAATCAACTAAGGTTTTCCGATACTTACTATGATGACGACTCGGTGGCTCAATTGGTAGTGACTCCTGCCTTTTGAACCAAGGGTCGTGGGTTCGATCCCCGCCCAGGACAAAAATTCGTGTGATGAACACTTATGTTTGTTCCGTGTCTGGGTGTTTATATTTGTATTTAAGTATATATTTGTGGTATCTTCGTAGTTCTGATACCCACAACACAAGTGCTTAAGCTACTTACTTTGGGGTCGGAGTAATGTATGTGATGTCTGATATTTATAAAAAAGCCAATTCCATCGAATATTTGAATGAACTACCCAATCGTTTCCAAAAGAGATATTTCCGAATCATCATCAGCCTATTACAGTCCACTGCTGGACATAGGCCTCTCCAGTTGTTCGCCACTTAGAGCAAACATCTGGAGGATATACCCATAATCGCCACGCTGGGCAGGCGGGTTGGCGATCGCAGGGCGTAGCTTCTTGCTTCGGTGACGCTGCTGCCCGTTACCGGTCTTTAGCATTTAGCTACGCCTTCAATTGTGATGGTTATACCGCCACCAGTCGGTCGCCAGGGCCTCGTTTGTTATTCGGCAGGATGCACCACGGGCAGGTGAGGTTGGCTTGGAGCGAAAAGATGATAGGCCGCTCCCTTACATCCTATTTCTTACATATTACAGTAGAACCTCGATAAGTTAAAGTCCAAGGGAAACACATATTTTTTTAAGTTATCGAGGTTTTAAGTTATCAAGGGTTTATGTTAGGGATAGGTTAATATAGAGGTAGGTATGTAAAATTAGGGAATTTTTCATGTTTTACAATGAAGGCTTTCTCCTGGTTCTTGTTTCTTCAAGATTCCAGCTTCTTTTTTTAAAGATGATTGACAATGTAGGTACTCTCATGTATCTCAAACTGAGCCGCAACTTCTTTCCTTTTCAATCAATTTTCAGCTTCCATAGCTTTTAATTTATCAACGTATGTAAGTTTAGTTTTCTTTTTGAACTTATTTTAAGTCAGTTTTATCACACAGTAGGTAAAGCGATGTTTCTAATGATGACAGTGATCAAAAACTTATCATCTAAGTATGCCTAGTTGTCTTAGAGCAGACAAATAGGTGACATTATTGTATTGTTTACGATAACTAGTGAACACGTGCAGGCAATAAAATCCGAAACCATTTGTTTGCGCACTTTTTCAAAATGACTCATTGACAAATAATTTTATGTTATAGAGGTTTTGGAACCATTTCTTTAAGTTACTGAGGCTAATACAGAGATTATTTATTTAAGTTATAGAGGTTGCGATTTTTAAGTTAGAGAGGTTTTGGGCTCTGATGGGAAGGGAACTTATTATTTTTTGAAGTTATAGAGGTTTTTAAGTTACCGAGGTTTAAGTTATCGAGGTTCTACTGTATTTCTGAATGCACTTGTTTGTGAATAAGGTGGGATGTGTTGTATGTACATACCTTATCAGTGAGAGACGTGATGTGTGTCGAGACTGGGCTCTGAGTGGCCGTCACCCGGGCTTGCGCTATAGCAGCGAGGGACACCACACACAGCGCCACTACGATCTTCATACTGGGACAAAAATATATAACATTTATTCATTATCATAATAATCAGCTTAACGTAATCCGGGAATGGAGGCTTCCTTAGGAGCGGCCTATCATCTTTACGCGCCAAGCCACCGCCACCTGCCCGTGGTGCATCCTGCCGAACAACAAACGAGGCGCTGGCAACCGACTGGTGGCGGTAAAACCATGACTATTGAAGCTACGCCCTGTGATCGCCAACCCGCCAGACCAGCGTTGCGATTATGGGTATGTCCTCCAGATGTTTGTCATTGTGGCGAACAACTGGAGAGGCCTATGTCCAGCAGTGGACTGCAATAAGCTGACGATCGCAATCCACTTACTGCTGGACATAGGCCTCTCCTGTTGCCCGCCACTTTGAGCAGACACCTGGAGACTTTACCCATAATCGCCACGGTGAGCAGGCGGTTTGTGTATCTTGGGCATAGATCCTCGCTCCGGTGACGCTGCTGCCCGTCATCGGCCTGTGGGATGTAGCTACGCCTGCAATTGTGATGGTTATACCGCCACCAGTCGGTTGCCAGCGTCTCGTCTGTTATTCGGCATGATGCACCACGGGCAGGTGAGGGTGGCTTTGAGCAACAAGATCTCTGAGATGCCAAACACACACATAAAATATTATTTTATTATATATATTTCCTCTTATCTCAATATTAGTGTACATTTAGAATGGTTTGTGTCCATTTACAACAGGAGAGGTAGGGCATAGCGAATCTTCGCTTGAATTGAGCTGTCCGGGGAAGGATCCTGCAGAATACCGCAGCCAAATGACCTCCGGGTCGTGTTTCTGCCGGTGAGTAGGGTTTCCTTAGCTCGTGGGCGGTTTCGGTTGGGCCGGCATGGCGGTGGCCACTGACAGGTAACTGACCAGTTACTTGCCCGTTGTCATAGCGACTTGGGGTTCTCTTTCGGCTTCCATCAGGCGCAGAGAAGCCATTACCTATGTCCAGCAACTATATACAAATGTCTGTAACGCCTAAAAGGTACCTAAATATTTAAAAAAATACATAGGTATAACAAACCTATGAGACATACAACTATCCATAACACAGTCCTTTTATTGCTACTGATAAAATAAATAAATAAATATCAGACAACATCACATACATTGCTCCGATCCCAAAGTAAGTAGCTTAAGCACTTGTGTTATGGCTATCAGAACAACGAAGGTACCACAAATAAATACTTAAATACAAATATAAACACCCAGACACGGAACAAACACAAGTGTTCATCACACGAATGTTTGTCCCGGGTGGGAATGGAACCCACGACCCTTGGTTCAGAAGGCAGGGGTCACTACCAATTGAGCCGTCGAACCAGTAATTCAATCGGCTTTAGGAAGTTGAGACAGATTTGTAATCCAACATGAAGCATGACTAAGCTCGCTTGGTTTTCCTTCTCATCAAGGTAACTTAGCCTACTTAATATACGCTTAAACTTGACTCACGCTTATTGTCTACTTACGCACGCGAAACATTTTGAGGCAGTGACCGTGAGGTCATAAAAGTGCTTGTTTACAAGATTAAAATCTCAATAGTTTTGGCTTTTAGGAAATAATAAAAATAAATTAGCTGTGCCCGCCACTTCGTCCGCGTGGAATAGTTTCATCCCCTTTTTTTCCGCCTCCGGGTGGAGGCGGCATGGTGTGTGGGACTCACACCTCCCAAATGGGAGGGCATACCCACTAAACCCCCCTGTGTCGCCAGTGGGCAGCAAGTTGCAGGGACACGGGTAGCGCCGAAGCATACGGCCACATCCCTGCCTGCCCTGGCCAGCCGCAGATGATAAGCGGCCGGCACTCCTGGTCCGGGGAGGGCAAATACCCCTGCCCCCGGATCCGGGGAGCAATGGAGTGCTCCTCGGGATAGTTTCATCCCCTATTTTATCCCCTTGGGGATAGAATTGATCAAATTCCTTTCTTAGCGGATACCTACGTCATAACATGTACCTGCATGCTAAATTTCAGCCCGATCCGTCCAGTGGTTTAGGCTGTGCGTTGATAGATTACTCACTATCATATAAATAAATAACCCAAGACATGCCACGCTGGGCCACACATCGCCACCTAGCCCCAAACTAAGAAGAAGCTTGTACTATGGGTACTAGACAACTGATAAACTTACTTAGATACAGTTTTTTGTAAATAAATACATATTATACATAGAAAACACCCAGACCAATACAAACAGACATGTTCATGAACACAAATGTTTGTAATGTGTGGGGATCGAACCCACGACTCTTGGCTCAGAAGGCAATGCCTTCTTATTCTACGCTTTCAATCGTGATGGTTATACCGCCACCAGTCGGCTGCCAGAGCCTCGTTCGTTATTCAGCAGGATGTAGGTACCACGGGCAGGTGAGGTTGGCTTGGAGCGAAAAGATGATGGGTCGCTCCCTTACTGTCCATAACTTGTGTTTGTATATTGTGCAATAACGAATATCTATCCTATCTACCATCCTCATCATCTCGATGGTTGACGATCCTCCACTGTACGCTTTATGAGGAACTTCTTGCCTCGCGCATCGGTTTTGTGGAACCAACTCCCTGCGTCAGTATTTCCGAACAGCTACGACATGGGAGCCTTTAAGAAACGAGCGTACCCCTATTTAAAAGACCGGCAGCGACCCCAGAACTCAAATTGAGTTGCGGGTGTCCATGGGCGGTGTGGACTGCTTACCATCAGGCATCACACTTGCTCGTCTGCCGCCTCACGCATAAAAAAAATCCCTACTGTACTATGAAAATGTAGCTGTATTTATATCTAAATTATATGTTTATCTCTTATTATCTGTCATATTTGATAAGTTTATTAGCCAATTTAATAGTAACATCTAAAACATATACTAACTTACCTAAACTAAATAATAGTTTAGTGATGATATTGTCATGAGTTTAATTTAACAATAGATAGATAGACTTTATTGTACACCCAACATTTGACTTATAGCTAAATACTGACAAAGATATATAAATAATAACCCAAGACATGCCACGCTGGGCCACACAGCGCCATCTAGTCACAAACTAAGCCGAAGCTTGTACTATGGGTACTAGACAACTGATAGCTTAGATACAATTTTTTTTTGTAAATAAATACATAGAAAACACCCAGACCAATACAAACAGACATGTTCATGCACACAAATGTTTGTAAAGTGTGGGGATCGAACCCACGACCCTTGGCTCAGAAGGCAGAGGTCACTACCAATTGAGCCACCGAGCCAGTCAATATTTCACTATATAGCCAGTCAATATATTGACGTACAAGTTAGTCAATAATAACAATAGTAATAATTTGTACGTAAAAACCGTATAAAATCATAAACTACAGCCTAATAGGCTATTATGGCTAAAAATTGTAATTAGTCCGTCTTTTAGCTTATAAAAAATAAAAGATACGTACCTACTTTTTATTTGTAAATAAGACTAAAAATTACAAAGTTACAGCCCGTTGAAATTACGCGTGACGTCACTCGGTGAGGCATTTTTACGGGAGCGAGTGACGTCCTAACTTTTGATGCCTTGTAGCTATTATTTATTTAAATGAAAAAAGGAAAAACGTGTCTTTTATTTTTGAATAAGCTAAAAGACGGACTAATTACAATTTTTAGCCATAATAGCCTATTGTCTGGCTGACTGGCTTTATGGCTCATTTGGTAGTGGCCCCTGCCTCCTGAACCAACGGTTGTGGGTTCGATTCCCGTTGAAACCAAGTTGACAAAAAACCAAGAATCATCTAATTTGGTGCAATTATCCAGTTTGGTACAGTCGTATGAAAGTATACATACATTTCAAAAGTCCATTTTTATTTATTTAGAAATAGATAGGCGATTAATTTACTTAATTTGTTTGTTTTTCATTAGTACATGTTGTAGGTAATTAGTTTACTAGGGCTACAAATTAACAATGAATTCACAATTGAATGAGGATAATACACACAAAATAATGTAGATCTTATCGAAATTCTGATTTAAATACACAACATTAGCGGAACATAATTGAATTTTTTGCCGAAAATTAAAAAAAGTTATTCATGATCATGGAAGGCAAACCGCAAACCTACGATAGAAAAACATTTTTTCTATAGTCTATAGAGACGTACAGACCCCGCAAACAACAGCTTATCTATACGCCGAATTTTTTACTTTTTTAATACGACCCGGAGGTCATTTGGCTGCGGTATTCTATAGGGTGGAGATCCTTCCCCGGACGGGCGGCTCAATTCGAGCGAAGATTCGTCAATCGGCCGATAGTTTGGTCAGGCTCACAATCTGTATGAAGATCAGCCGATACCAAACCGTGGTAGTATGCGGACTTGCATACATCTCCATACTGAATGAGCCCCATCAAACTATCGGCTGACAGAAAGTCTGTGGTTACCGGGATCTCTCACAGTATCTATCCTCGATATCTTTCTTTATACATGAGATTTTTTTGAAATCTCCACTTAAAAAATCACGTCAATTCGTCGCTCCGTTTTGCCGAGAAAGAAAGACAAACATACCTACAGACAGACAGACACACTTTCCCATTTATAATTCTATCAGTAAGTAAGTAAGTAAGTATATTTTTTTTACAAAATAGCTACCACTACGTTTAAGTAAGATTTTTAAAGTTTAGTAAAAATAAACAAAGGTGGTATTTTTTTTCTTTTGCCACAACAGATCTAGAAATATTTATAAAAAAAATACCGCTAGTGAAACAAACCAGATTTATATTCGCTGCAACATAACACACACGAGAAAACCCAATAAAAATAACAAAAACACACTACTTTTAATATAAATAAAGTTTTTTTACAAAAAATAAGATTAAACTACTCACTTTTCAAAGATACTCCCAGTTGAATTAAAATAAACAAAACTACTTGATTTACGCGCATGCGCGACTGAGACTGAGACCTGCCACAGACTATTGGATAATCACTGAATGAATGTCAAAAGGCCAAGATGGCTACCGTTATATAAAGAGGTTAGTTTGATTACGGCACTTGGAACCTGCTCTGGTTTTGCTTGCATTATTGTTTGTTTATTTTTAAAAGTTTATTGAATTAATATTTTTAATATACAGGAACATCATTATTGTAATATAGATAGATAGGTATGTACCTATAACCTAACACCAACCAACCTTTTTATGTATTTCTTTTAAATTTCAAAACGGCGTGTGATGCCTCTGGTGTTGCAGGCGTCCATAGGCAGTAACCGTTTAACATCAGTCGGATAGGCTTGTTTTACCACTTTGGAAAAGTCTCTCGCGCACATTGTTCAGTTTACAAAAAAATGATGTTAGAAACCTCAACATCATCATCATCAGCCTATTGCAGTCCACTGCTGGACATAGGCCTCTCCAGTTGTTCGCCACCTAGGGCAAACTTCTGGAGGATATACCCATAATCGCCACGCTGGGCAGGCGGGTTGGCGATCGCAGTGCGTAGCTTCTTGCTCCGGTGACGCTGCTGCCCGTCATCGGCCTTTGGTATTTAGCTACGCCTTCTATCGTGATGGTTTTACCGCCACCAGTCGGTTTGCCAGGGCCTCGTTTGTTGTTCGGCAGGATGCACCACGGGCAGGTGAGGATGGCTTGGAGCGAAAAGGTGATAGGTGCTCCCTTACATCCCTAGAAACCTCAACATCATTTTAAAATACCTATCCATAGATATCTTACACGTATAGGTTTGATGAAAAATAAATTTTAGAGTTTCAATTTTATGTATGGGGAACCCCAACAATTTTGAATTTTTTTCTGATATTTTAAAATCCTAACGCGGCTTACAGAATACATCTAAGCACCAAATTTCAACAATGTAGGTCTGATAGTTTCGGCATAAACTGGCTGTGACATATGGACAGAAAGACAAGACGAATCTATAAGGGTCCCGTTTTTGCCATTTGGCTACGGAACCCTAAAATTGATATTGATTATGATGATGATTCGGGACCGCACGGTTGTCATAGGACTAGACCAATGAGGTAGTGCCAAGCGAAACATACAGACAAACTAAAGTAGTCACCATATAGTAGCTATTGATCATACACAACAAATAGGCACTTATTTTGTCATTGTATTTATTTTTTATCCACCCGCCTATTCAAAGGTATTGGTGGGCTATTCCAATTTTCACCAAGCAACTTGTAAATAAAATACTTACTAGCTACTGTCCGCGTGAATATTCGTATAAAACATAGCCTATGTGTTAATCCGACGTATAAGCCTATATTACTGTTTTTTTTTTATAAGAAGAGCTTTCAGGATGACCTCACTCTACCTGATTGTAAGCGGTCGTGAGGTCCAAAAGTTAGGTCGACAGGCACAATAGAACAAACCCATTGCGCTTATCGCCCTCACCCTGAAGGCCCACTGAGATGCTAGAGGATCTAGATGATAAGAGGAAGGAAACACATGACCTGGAAGGGCATTCCATGACTTAATGGAATAATAACGAGGAACTAAACCTCTTGGTGCGCGCCACCATCGTCTGGATGGTATGTGGATGACAACGATTTCCAGCACGTGTAGCACTGTAAAGTTTAATTATAATCCGTTTAGTAATAAATGAGTGAAAGAGGAACAAACATCCATCCAAACAAACTTTCGCATTTATATTATTAGTAGGAAGTAGGATTAGAATTTACTTAGGATGTAAGGTAGCGGCCTATCATCTTTTCGCTACAAGCCAACCTCAACTGCCCGTGGTGCATCCTGTCGAATAACAAACGAGGCGCTGGCAACCGACTGGTGGCGGTACAACCATCACAATTGAAGGCGCAGCTAAATACCACAGGCCGATGACGGGCAGCAGCGTCACCAGAGCGAGGAGCTACGCCCTGTGATCGCCCAATCGTTGATTCATGTCAGGATCATCTTTATCATCGTCAGCCTATTGCAGTCCACTGCTGGACATAGGCCTCTCCAGTTGTTCGCCACTTAGGGCAAACGTCTGGAGGATATATATGATTATAGGTATAAACCTATTTAATAAACCTACTTATAATAGATAGCTTTGCACTGGGTTACTCATTTCCTTAGTCAATCCGGTTTCCTCTACCTGAAGGTTGTCTGGAAGAGATCGCTACAAGCGATAAGACCGCCTAGATTGTACTTTGTGATGTTTGTAATGTGTTTTCCTGTAATGTCTGTGTTTTTGTGCAATAAAGAGTTTCTATTTAACTAACCTACTATTATGGTAGATTCTAAATTCGCAAGAATTTTTGTTGTTATCAACATAAGAGAGGTAGGGCATAGCGAATCTTCGCTCGAATTGAGCCGCCCGTCCGGGGAAGGACCTCCACCCTATAGAATACCGCAGACAAATGACCTCTGGGTCGTGTTTCTGCCGGTGAGTAGGGTTTCCGGAGCTCGTGGGGGGTTAGGGTTGGGCCGGCATGGCGGTGGCAACTGACAGGTAACTGACCAGTTACTTGCCCGTTGTCGCAGCGACTTGGGCTTCTCTTTCGCTTTCCATCAGGCGTAGGGAAGCCATTATGTCGAGCCACTATAAAAAAAAATTCAGGCGAGTTGTTATCAATAACAAAAATTAAATACTTACCTCCTACGTTTTTGAAGTCGGTTAAAAAGTGTTTTTTTTTTTAATTCTTCTCTCTTTGCGCGTCTCAGATTAACCCAACCGTTGACCTGTCAACAGATAGCTGTCCAGTAGTAAGAAGTCAGCATGCGTTCGACGAATAGATAACTCTTAATTACAATAATATATCTACCGTTTATTAGTAAACGAAGTTATTTATTTTGCCCTTATTTATTTAGCAGTCTTCCTCTTTGTGGATTATCTAAGGTAAATGATTCATTAGTATGACTGGTTCGGTTGCGGTTTTGAGGGAGTCATCAGCCTACCGCAGTCCACTGCTGGACATAGGCCTCTCCTGTTGTTCGCCACTTTGGTCAAACATCTGGAGGGTTTACCCATAATCGCCTCGCTGGGCAGGCGGGTTGGCGATCGCAGGGATGTGGGGCCGTTTTTTGTTTTTTTTATTTTTTTATAGTGGCTCGACATAATTGCTTCCCTACGCCTGATAGAAAGCGATAGAGAAGCCCAAGTCGCTGTGACAACGGGCAAGTAACTGGTCAGTTACCTGTCAGTTGCCACAGCCATGCCGGCCCAACCCTAACCCCCCACGAACTCCGGAAACCCTACTCACCGGCAGAAACACGACCCAGAGGTCATTTGACTGCGGTATTCTATAGGGTGGAGGTCCTTCCCCGGACGGGCGGCTCGATTCGAGCGAAGATTCGCTATACCCTACCTCTCTTTTACTATCCATCAAGTGACGAAAGGCCACTACGCTGAACTTTTATTAAGAAAACTAGCAGGGCCCCGAGATGCTACCCGCGGTTTCTCGTTTTCGTAGGAATTTTGGGAAAAATAGTCGCCTATGTATTATTCCAGACCATAGACTACCCTTCTGTCATACTTAATTCAAATCCGTCCAGCCGTATAGACGTGAAGAATTAACAAACATACACACACATACACACACCACACACACTCACAAATTTTCGTTTTTATAACATTAGTGTGATAATATTAATGTGATGTGATGTGATAGTGTGAAGTGTTATGTGATTAGTGTGATAGTGTGATGTGATTGGTGTGATACCCACCAATAAATTTTAAAAATAATTAAAAGCCGTTTCGAGATTTTTAATGCATTTTTTATTAATTAAAAACTTAAAATTATACAATATAATATTTGGTTACATTTATTATTAATGTGATGTTTCTATCAAAAATAGAAAACAAGCGTTTTGAATTTGTGCATTTGTAACTTAAATTACAAACAAAAAATGTTTGTGCCAAAGTTGTCGCTAGTGTCTGGACCCCTACCGCCAAAATCGAAAACGGTCGTTCGTTGAACGGATTGCGTAATTGTGCAAAATAAATCTCTCCCATTTGTCATTCCCGTGTTCTTATATATGAATTAAATTAATTAAAATCGACTTTGACGAATTTTAGTTCGTATATTCGAACACGGGAGGGACAAATGGGCGGGATTTATGGTACCAAAGTACGCGATCCGTTCAAGGAACGATCGTTTTCGTTTTCTGTAGTAGGGCCCCAGACCTTATGTATGATTATATCTCTAAAACTACGCAACGGATTTTGATTGGTTTTTTTACTAGATGGTTCATCAGAACAGTTTAAGTGTAC